>CAMPDV010000988.1:0-148101 GCA_946699065.1 Loxodes magnus
GAACATTGTTCGTCTTAATACTTTTCTTTATTTTCGACTTCTCATTTTTACTCTTCGAATATTCTTTTGATTAATTTCGAAATTTTTAAATATATTATTCTTTCTAAAATACATTTATGAACATTGCTCGTCTTAATACTTTTCTTTATTTTCGACTTCTCATTTTTACTCTTTGAATATTCTTTTGATTAATTTCGAAATTTTTAAATATCTTTATTCTTTCTAAAATACATTTATGAACATTGTTCGTCTTAATACTTTTCTTTATTTTCGACTTCTCATTTTTACTCTTCGAATATTCTTTTGATTAATTTCGAAATTTTTAAATATCTTTATTCTTTCTAAAATACATTTATGAACATTGTTCGTCTTAATACTTTTCTTTATTTTCGACTTCTCATTTTTACTCTTCGAATATTCTTTTGATTAATTTCGAAATTTTTAAATATCTTTATTCTTTCTAAAATACATTTATGAACATTTTTCGTCTTTACACTTTTCTTTATTTTCGACTTCTCATTTTTACTCTTCGAATATTCTTTTGATTAATTTCGAAATTTTTAAATATCTTTATTCTTTCTAAAATACATTTATGAACATTGCTCGTCTTAATACTTTTCTTTATTTTCGACTTCTCATTTTTACTCTTTGAATATTCTTTTGATTAATTTCTAAATTTTTAAATATCTTTATTCTTACTAAAATACATTTATGAACATTGTTCGTCTTTACATTTTACTTTATTTTCGACTTCTCATTTTTACTCTTTGAATATTCTTTTGATTAATTTCGAAATTTTTAAATATCTTTATTCTTTCTAAAATACATTTATGAACATTGTTCGTCTTAATACTTTTCTTTATTTTCGACTTCTCATTTTTACTCTTCGAATATTCTTTTGATTAATTTCTAAATTTTTAAATATCTTTATTCTTTCTAAAATACATTTATGAACATTGTTCGTCTTAATACTTTTCTTTATTTTCGACTTCTCATTTTTACTCTTTGAATATTCTTTTGATTAATTTCTAAATTTTTAAATATCTTTATTCTTACTAAAATACATTTATGAACATTTTTCGTCTTTACACTTTTCTTTATTTTCGACTTCTCATTTTTACTCTTCGAATATTCTTTTGATTAATTTCGAAATTTTTAAATATCTTTATTCTTACTAAAATACATTTATGAACATTTTTCGTCTTAATACTTTTCTTTATTTTCGACTTCTCATTTTTACTCTTTGAATATTCTTTTGATTAATTTCGAAATTTTTAAATATCTTTATTCTTTCTAAAATACATTTATGATTAATTTCGTCATAATACTTTTCTTTATTTTCGACTTCTCATTTTTACTCTTCGAATATTCTTTTCATTAATTTCTAAATTTTTAAATATCTTTATTCTTACTAAAATACATTTATGAACATTTTTCGTCTTTACACTTTTCTTTATTTTCGACTTCTCATTTTTACTCTTCGAATATTCTTTTGATTAATTTCGAAATTTTTAAATATCTTTATTCTTTCTAAAATACATTTATGAACATTTTTCGTCTTAATACTTTTCTTTATTTTCGACTTCTCATTTTACTCTTCGAATATTCTTTTGATTAATTTCGAAATTTTTAAATATCTTTATTCTTTCTAAAATACATTTATGAACATTGTTCGTCTTAATACTTTTCTTTATTTTCGACTTCTCATTTTTACTCTTTGAATATTCTTTTGATTAATTTCGAAATTTTTAAATATCTTTATTCTTACTAAAATACATTTATGAACATTGTTCGTCTTTACATTTTACTTTATTTTCGACTTCTCATTTTTACTCTTTGAATATTCTTTTGATTAATTTCGAAATTTTTAAATATCTTTATTCTTTCTAAAATACATTTATGAACATTGTTGGTCTTAATACTTTTCTTTATTTTCGACTTCTCGTTTTTACTCTTTGAATATTCTTTTGATTAAAGTAATAAGGTTTTAAATATCTTTATTCTTTCTAAAATACATTTATGAACATTGTTCGTCTTAATACTTTTCTTTATTTTCGACTTCTCATTTTTACTCTTCGAATATTCTTTTGATTAATTTCGAAATTTTTAAATATCTTTATTCTTTCTAAAATACATTTATGAACATTTTTCGTCTTAATACTTTTCTTTATTTTCGACTTCTCATTTTTACTCTTTGAATATTCTTTTGATTAATTTCGAAATTTTTAAATATCTTTATTCTTTCTAAAATACATTTACGAAAATTTTTCGTCTTTACACTTTTCTTTATTTTCGACTTCTCATTTTTACTCTTTGAATATTCTTTTGATTAATTTCGAAATTTTTAAATATCTTTATTCTTACTAAAATACATTTATGAACATTTTTCGTCTTTACACTTTTCTTTATTTTCGACTTCTCATTTTTACTCTTCGAATATTCTTTTGATTAATTTCGAAATTTTTAAATATCTTTATTCTTTCTAAAATACATTTATGAACATTTTTCGTCTTAATACTTTTCTTTATTTTCGACTTCTCATTTTTACTCTTTGAATATTCTTTTGATTAATTTCGAAATTTTTAAATATCTTTATTCTTACTAAAATACATTTATGAACATTTTTCGTCTTTACATTTTACTTTATTTTCGACTTCTCATTTTTACTCTTTGAATATTCTTTTGATTAATTTCGAAATTTTTAAATATCTTTATTCTTTCTAAAATACATTTATGAACATTGTTCGTCTTAATACTTTTCTTTATTTTCGACTTCTCATTTTTACTCTTCGAATATTCTTTTGATTAATTTCGAAATTTTTAAATATCTTTATTCTTTCTAAAATACATTTATGAACATTGTTCGTCTTAATACTTTTCTTTATTTTCGACTTCTCATTTTTACTCTTTGAATATTCTTTTGATTAATTTCGAAATTTTTAAATATCTTTATTCTTACTAAAATACATTTATGAACATTTTTCGTCTTAATACTTTTCTTTATTTTCGACTTCTCATTTTTACTCTTTGAATATTCTTTTGATTAATTTCGAAATTTTTAAATATCTTTATTCTTTCTAAAATACATTTATGAACATTTTTCGTCTTAATACTTTTCTTTATTTTCGACTTCTCATTTTTACTCTTTGAATATTCTTTTGATTAATTTCGAAATTTTTAAATATCTTTATTCTTTCTAAAATACATTTATGATTAATTTCGTCATAATACTTTTCTTTATTTTCGACTTCTCATTTTTACTCTTCGAATATTCTTTTGATTAATTTCGAAATTTTTAAATATCTTTATTCTTACTAAAATACATTTATGAACATTTTTCGTCTTAATACTTTTCTTTATTTTCGACTTCTCATTTTTACTCTTCGAATATTCTTTTGATTAATTTCGAAATTTTTAAATATCTTTATTCTTTCTAAAATACATTTATGAACATTTTTCGTCTTTACATTTTTCTTTATTTTCGACTTCTCATTTTTACTCTTCGAATATTCTTTTGATTAATTTCGAAATTTTTAAATATCTTTATTCTTTCTAAAATACATTTATGAACATTGTTCGTCTTAATACTACTCTTTATTTTCGACTTCTCATTTTTACTCTTTGAATATTCTTTTGATTAATTTCGAAATTTTTAAATATCTTTATTCTTTCTAAAATACATTTATGAACATTTTTCGTCTTAATACCTTTCTTTATTTTCGACTTCTCATTTTTACTCTTTGAATATTCTTTTGATTAATTTCTAAATTTTTAAATATCTTTATTCTTACTAAAATACATTTATGAACATTTTTCGTCTTAATACTTTTCTTTATTTTCGACTTCTCATTTTTACTCTTTGAATATTCTTTTGATTAATTTATTAATGTTTTAAATATCTTTATTCTTACTAAAATACATTTATGAACATTTTTCGTCTTAATACTTTTCTTTATTTTCGATTTCTCATCTTTACTCTTCGAATATTCTTTTGATTAATTTATTAATGTTTTAAATATCTTTATTCTTACTAAAATACATTTATGAACATTGTTCGTCTTAATACTTTTCTTTATTTTCGACTTCTCATTTTTACTCTTTGAATATTCTTTTGATTAATTTCGAAATTTTTAAATATCTTTATTCTTTCTAAAATACATTTATGAACATTGTTCGTCTTAATACTTTTCTTTATTTTCGACTTCTCATTTTTACTCTTCGAATATTCTTTTGATTAATTTCGAAATTTTTAAATATCTTTATTTTTTCCAAAATACATTTATGAACATTTTTCGTCTTTACATTTTACTTTATTTTCGACTTCTCATTTTTACTCTTTGAATATTCTTTTGACTAATTTCGAAATTTTTAAATATCTTTATTCTTTCTAAAATACATTTATGAACATTGTTCGTCTTAATACTTTTCTTTATTTTCGACTTCTCATTTTTACTCTTCGAATATTCTTTTGATTAATTTCGAAATTTTTAAATATCTTTATTCTTTCTAAAATACATTTATGATTAATTTCGTCATAATACTTTTCTTTATTTTCGACTTCTCATTTTTACTCTTCGAATATTCTTTTGATTAATTTCGAAATTTTTAAATATCTTTATTCTTACTAAAATACATTTATGAACATTTTTCGTCTTAATACTTTTCTTTATTTTCGACTTCTCATTTTTACTCTTCGAATATTCTTTTGATTAATTTCGAAATTTTTAAATATCTTTATTCTTTCTAAAATACATTTATGAACATTTTTCGTCTTAATACTTTTCTTTATTTTCGACTTCTCATTTTACTCTTTGAATATTCTTTTGATTAATTTCGAAATTTTTAAATATCTTTATTCTTTCTAAAATACATTTATGAACATTGTTGGTCTTAATACTTTTCTTTATTTTCGACTTCTCATTTTTACTCTTTGAATATTCTTTTGATTAAAGTATTAAGGTTTTAAATATCTTTATTCTTTCTAAAATACATTTATGAACATTTTTCGCCTTTACATTTTACTTTATTTTCGACTTCTCATTTTTACTCTTTGAATATTCTTTTGATTAATTTCGAAATTTTTAAATATCTTTATTCTTTCTAAAATACATTTATGAACATTTTTCGTCTTAATACTTTTCTTTATTTTCGACTTCTCATTTTTACTCTTTGAATATTCTTTTGATTTATTTATTAATGTTTTAAATATCTTTATTCTTTCTAAAATACATTTATGAACATTTTTCGTCTTAATACTTTTCTTTATTTTCGACTTCTCATTTTTACTCTTTGAATATTCTTTTGATTAATTTCTAAATTTTTAAATATCTTTATTCTTACTAAAATACATTTATGAACATTTTTCGTCTTTACACTTTTCTTTATTTTCGACTTCTCATTTTTACTCTTTGAATATTCTTTTGATTAATTTCGAAATTTTTAAATATCTTTATTCTTTCTAAAATACATTTATGAACATTTTTCGTCTTAATACTTTTCTTTATTTTCGACTTCTTATTTTTACTCTTTGAATATTCTTTTGATTAATTTCGAAATTTTTAAATATCTTTATTCTTTCTAAAATACATTTATGAACATTTTTCGTCTTTACATTTTTCTTTATTTTCGACTTCTCATTTTTACTCTTTGAATATTCTTTTGATTAATTTCGAAATTTTTAAATATCTTTATTCTTTCTAAAATACATTTATGAACATTTTTCGTCTTAATACTTTTACTTTATTTTCGACTTCTCATTTTTACTCTTCGAATATTCTTTTGATTAATTTCGAAATTTTTAAATATCTTTATTCTTTCTAAAATACATTTATGAACATTTTTCGTCTTTACATTTTACTTTATTTTCGACTTCTCATTTTTACTCTTTGAATATTCTTTTGATTAATTTCGAAATTTTTAAATATCTTTATTTTTTCCAAAATACATTTATGAACATTGTTCGTCTTAATACTTTTCTTTATTTTCGACTTCTCATTTTACTCTTTGAATATTCTTTTGACTAATTTCGAAATTTTTAAATATCTTTATTCTTTCTAAAATACATTTATGAACATTGTTCGTCTTAATACCTTTCTTTATTTTCGACTTCTTATTTTTACTCTTTGAATATTCTTTTGATTAATTTCGAAATTTTTAAATATCTTTATTCTTTCCAAAATACATTTATGAACATTGTTCGTCTTAATACTTTTCTTTATTTTCGACTTCTCATTTTACTCTTTGAATATTCTTTTGATTAATTTCGAAATTTTTAAATATCTTTATTCTTTCTAAAATACAATTTATGAACATTGTTCGTCTTAATACTTTTCTTTATTTTCGACTTCTCATTTTTACTCTTCGAATATTCTTTTGATTAATTTCGAAATTTTTAAATATCTTTATTCTTTCCAAAATACATTTATGAACATTTTTCGTCTTTACACTTTTCTTTATTTTCGACTTCTCATTTTTACTCTTCGAATATTCTTTTGATTAATTTCGAAATTTTTAAATATCTTTATTCTTACTAAAATACATTTATGAACATTTTCGTCTTTACATTTTTCTTTATTTTCGACTTCTCATTTTTACTCTTTGAATATTCTTTTGATTAATTTCGAAATTTTTAAATATCTTTATTCTTACTAAAATACATTTATGAACATTGTTCGTCTTAATACTTTTCTTTATTTTCGACTTCTCATTTTTACTCTTTGAATATTCTTTTGATTAATTTCGAAATTTTTAAATATCTTTATTCTTTCTAAAATACATTTATGAACATTTTTCGTCTTTACATTTTACTTTATTTTCGACTTCTCATTTTTACTCTTTGAATATTCTTTTGACTAATTTCGAAATTTTTAAATATCTTCATTCTTTCTAAAATACATTTATGAACATTGTTCGTCTTAATACTTTTCTTTATTTTCGACTTCTCATTTTTACTCTTTGAATATTCTTTTGATTAATTTATTAATGTTTTAAATATCTTTATTCTTACTAAAATACATTTATGATTAATTTCGTCTTAATACTTTTCTTTATTTTCGACTTCTCATTTTTACTCTTTGAATATTCTTTTGATTAATTTCGAAATTTTTAAATATCTTTATTCTTTCTAAAATACATTTATGAACATTGTTCGTCTTAATACTTTTCTTTATTTTCGACTTCTCATTTTTACTCTTTGAATATTCTTTTGATTAATTTCGAAATTTTTAAATATCTTTATTCTTTCTAAAATACATTTATGAACATTTTTCGTCTTAATACTTTTCTTTATTTTCGACTTCTTATTTTTACTCTTTGAATATTCTTTTGACTAATTTCGAAATTTTTAAATATCTTTATTCTTTCTAAAATACATTTATGAACATTTTTCGTCTTAATACTTTTCTTTATTTTCGACTTCTCATTTTTACTCTTCGAATATTCTTTTGACTAATTTCGAAATTTTTAAATATCTTTATTCTTACTAAAATACATTTATGAACATTTTTCGTCTTTACATTTTTCTTTATTTTCGACTTCTCATTTTTACTCTTTGAATATTCTTTTGATTAATTTCGAAATTTTTAAATATCTTTATTCTTACTAAAATACATTTATGAACATTTTTCGTCTTTACATTTTTCTTTATTTTCGACTTCTCATTTTACCTCTTTGAATATTCTTTTGATTAATTTCGAAATTTTTAAATATCTTTATTCTTACTAAAATACATTTATGAACATTTTTCGTCTTTACATTTTTCTTTATTTTCGACTTCTTATTTTTACTCTTTGAATATTCTTTTGATTAATTTCGAAATTTTTAAATATCTTTATTCTTTCTAAATTACATTTATGAACATTGTTCGTCTTAATACTTTTCTTTATTTTCGACTTCTCATTTTTACTCTTTGAATATTCTTTTGATTAATTTCGAAATTTTTAAATATCTTTATTCTTTCTAAAATACATTTATGAACATTTTTCGTCTTTACATTTTACTTTATTTTCGACTTCTCATTTTTACTCTTTGAATATTCTTTTGACTAATTTCGAAATTTTTAAATATCTTCATTCTTTCTAAAATACATTTATGAACATTTTTCGTCTTAATACTTTTCTTTATTTTCGACTTCTCATTTTTACTCTTTGAATATTCTTTTGATTAATTTATTAATGTTTTAAATATCTTTATTCTTACTAAAATACATTTATGATTAATTTCGTCTTAATACTTTTCTTTATTTTCGACTTCTCATCTTTACTCTTCGAATATTCTTTTGATTAATTTATTAATGTTTTACATATCTTTATTCTTACTAAAATACATTTATGAACATTTTTCGTCTTAATACTTTTCTTTATTTTCGACTTCTCATTTTTACTCTTCGAATATTCTTTTGATTAATTTCGAAATTTTTAAATATCTTTATTTTTTCCAAAATACATTTATGAACATTTTTCGTCTTTACATTTTACTTTATTTTCGACTTCTCATTTTTACTCTTTGAATATTCTTTTGACTAATTTCGAAATTTTTAAATATCTTTATTCTTTCTAAAATACATTTATGAACATTGTTCGTCTTAATACTTTTCTTTATTTTCGACTTCTCATTTTTACTCTTTGAATATTCTTTTGATTAATTTCGAAATTTTTAAATATCTTTATTCTTACTAAAATACATTTATGAACATTTTTCGTCTTTACATTTTTCTTTATTTTCGACTTCTCATTTTTACTCTTTGAATATTCTTTTGATTAATTTCGAAATTTTTAAATATCTTTATTCTTTCTAAAATACATTTATGAACATTTTTCGTCTTTACATTTTACTTTATTTTCGACTTCTCATTTTTACTCTTTGAATATTCTTTTGACTAATTTCGAAATTTTTAAATATCTTTATTCTTTCTAAAATACATTTATGAACATTTTTCGCCTTTACATTTTACTTTATTTTCGACTTCTCATTTTTACTCTTTGAATATTCTTTTGACTAATTTCGAAATTTTTAAATATCTTTATTCTTTCTAAAATACATTTATGAACATTGTTCGTCTTAATACCTTTCTTTATTTTCGACTTCTCATTTTTACTCTTTGAATATTCTTTTGATTAATTTATTAATGTTTTAAATATCTTTATTCTTTCTAAAATACATTTACGAAAATTTTTCGTCTTTACATTTTTCTTTATTTTCGACTTCTCATTTTTACTCTTTGAATATTCTTTTGATTAATTTCGAAATTTTTAAATATCTTTATTCTTTCTAAAATACATTTATGAACATTGTTCGTCTTAATACTTTTCTTTATTTTCGACTTCTCATTTTTACTCTTCGAATATTCTTTTGATTAATTTCGAAATTTTTAAATATCTTTATTCTTTCTAAAATACATTTATGAACATTGTTCGTCTTTACATTTTTCTTTATTTTCGACTTCTCATTTTTACTCTTCGAATATTCTTTTGATTAATTTCGAAATTTTTAAATATCTTTATTCTTTCTAAAATACATTTATGAACATTGTTCGTCTTAATACTTTTCTTTATTTTCGACTTCTCATTTTTACTCTTTGAATATTCTTTTGATTAATTTCGAAATTTTTAAATATCTTTATTCTTTCTAAAATACATTTATGAACATTGTTCGTCTTAATACCTTTCTTTATTTTCGACTTCTCATTTTTACTCTTTGAATATTCTTTTGATTAATTTCTAAATTTTTAAATATCTTTATTCTTACTAAAATACATTTATGAACATTTTTCGTCTTTACATTTTTCTTTATTTTCGACTTCTTATTTTTACTCTTTGAATATTCTTTTGATTAATTTCGAAATTTTTAAATATCTTTATTCTTTCTAAAATACATTTATGAACATTGCTCGTCTTAATACTTTTCTTTATTTTCGACTTCTCATTTTTACTCTTTGAATATTCTTTTGATTAATTTATTAATGTTTTAAATATCTTTATTCTTACTAAAATACATTTATGAACATTGTTCGTCTTAATACTTTTCTTTATTTTCGACTTCTCATTTTTACTCTTTGAATATTCTTTTGATTAATTTCGAAATTTTTAAATATCTTTATTCTTTCTAAAATACATTTATGAACATTGTTCGTCTTAATACCTTTCTTTATTTTCGACTTCTCATTTTTACTCTTCGAATATTCTTTTGATTAATTTCGAAATTTTTAAATATCTTTATTTTTTCCAAAATACATTTATGAACATTTTTCGTCTTTACATTTTACTTTATTTTCGACTTCTCATTTTTACTCTTCGAATATTCTTTTGACTAATTTCGAAATTTTTAAATATCTTTATTCTTTCTAAAATACATTTATGAACATTGTTCGTCTTAATACTTTTCTTTATTTTCGACTTCTCATTTTTACTCTTCGAATATTCTTTTGATTAATTTCGAAATTTTTAAATATCTTTATTCTTACTAAAATACATTTATGAACATTTTTCGTCTTTACATTTTTCTTTATTTTCGACTTCTCATTTTTACTCTTTGAATATTCTTTTGATTAATTTCGAAATTTTTAAATATCTTTATTCTTTCTAAAATACATTTATGAACATTTTTCGTCTTAATACTTTTCTTTATTTTCGACTTCTCATTTTTACTCTTCGAATATTCTTTTGATTAATTTCGAAATTTTTAAATATCTTTATTCTTTCTAAAATACATTTATGAACATTTTTCGTCTTAATACTTTTCTTTATTTTCGACTTCTCATTTTTACTCTTTGAATATTCTTTTGATTAAAGTATTAAGGTTTTAAATATCTTTATTCTTTCTAAAATACATTTATGAACATTTTTCGTCTTTACATTTTTCTTTATTTTCGACTTCTCATTTTTACTCTTTGAATATTCTTTTGATTAATTTCGAAATTTTTAAATATCTTTATTCTTTCTAAAATACATTTATGAACATTTTTCGTCTTAATACCTTTCTTTATTTTCGACTTCTCATTTTTACTCTTTGAATATTCTTTTGATTAATTTCTAAATTTTTAAATATCTTTATTCTTACTAAAATACATTTATGAACATTTTTCGTCTTTACATTTTTCTTTATTTTCGACTTCTTATTTTTACTCTTTGAATATTCTTTTGATTAATTTCGAAATTTTTAAATATCTTTATTCTTTCTAAAATACATTTATGAACATTGCTCGTCTTAATACTTTTCTTTATTTTCGACTTCTCATTTTTACTCTTTGAATATTCTTTTGATTAATTTATTAATGTTTTAAATATCTTTATTCTTACTAAAATACATTTATGAACATTGTTCGTCTTAATACTTTTCTTTATTTTCGACTTCTCATTTTTACTCTTTGAATATTCTTTTGATTAATTTCGAAATTTTTAAATATCTTTATTCTTTCTAAAATACATTTATGAACATTGTTCGTCTTAATACCTTTCTTTATTTTCGACTTCTCATTTTTACTCTTCGAATATTCTTTTGATTAATTTCGAAATTTTTAAATATCTTTATTTTTTCCAAAATACATTTATGAACATTTTTCGTCTTTACATTTTACTTTATTTTCGACTTCTCATTTTTACTCTTTGAATATTCTTTTGATTAATTTCTAAATTTTTAAATATCTTTATTCTTACTAAAATACATTTATGAACATTTTTCGTCTTTACATTTTTCTTTATTTTCGACTTCTTATTTTTACTCTTTGAATATTCTTTTGATTAATTTAGAAATTTTTAAATATCTTTATTCTTTCTAAAATACATTTATGAAAATTGCTCGTCTTAATACTTTTCTTTATTTTCGACTTCTCATTTTTACTCTTTGAATATTCTTTTGATTAATTTCGAAATTTTTAAATATCTTTATTCTTTCTAAAATACATTTATGAACATTGCTCGTCTTAATACTTTTCTTTATTTTCGACTTCTCATTTTTACTCTTTGAATATTCTTTTGATTAATTTATTAATGTTTTAAATATCTTTATTCTTACTAAAATACATTTATGAACATTGTTCGTCTTAATACTTTTCTTTATTTTCGACTTCTCATTTTTACTCTTTGAATATTCTTTTGATTAATTTCGAAATTTTTAAATATCTTTATTCTTTCTAAAATACATTTATGAACATTTTTCGTCTTAATACTTTTACTTTATTTTCGACTTCTCATTTTTACTCTTCGAATATTCTTTTGATTAATTTCGAAATTTTTAAATATCTTTATTCTTTCTAAAATACATTTATGAACATTTTTCGTCTTTACATTTTACTTTATTTTCGACTTCTCATTTTTACTCTTTGAATATTCTTTTGATTAATTTCGAAATTTTTAAATATCTTTATTTTTTCCAAAATACATTTATGAACATTGTTCGTCTTAATACTTTTCTTTATTTTCGACTTCTCATTTTACTCTTTGAATATTCTTTTGATTAATTTCGAAATTTTTAAATATCTTTATTTTTTCCAAAATACATTTATGAACATTGTTCGTCTTAATACTTTTCTTTATTTTCGACTTCTCATTTTTACTCTTTGAATATTCTTTTGATTAAAGTATTAAGGTTTTAAATATCTTTATTCTTTCTAAAATACATTTATGAACATTTTTCGTCTTTACATTTTTCTTTATTTTCGACTTCTCATTTTTACTCTTTGAATATTCTTTTGATTAATTTCGAAATTTTTAAATATCTTTATTCTTTCTAAAATACATTTATGAACATTTTTCGTCTTAATACTTTTACTTTATTTTCGACTTCTCATTTTTACTCTTCGAATATTCTTTTGATTAATTTCGAAATTTTTAAATATCTTTATTCTTTCTAAAATACATTTATGAACATTTTTCGTCTTTACATTTTACTTTATTTTCGACTTCTCATTTTTACTCTTTGAATATTCTTTTGATTAATTTCGAAATTTTTAAATATCTTTATTTTTTCCAAAATACATTTATGAACATTGTTCGTCTTAATACTTTTCTTTATTTTCGACTTCTCATTTTACTCTTTGAATATTCTTTTGATTAATTTCGAAATTTTTAAATATCTTTATTCTTTCTAAAATACATTTATGAACATTGTTCGTCTTAATACTTTTCTTTATTTTCGACTTCTCATTTTTACTCTTCGAATATTCTTTTGATTAATTTCGAAATTTTTAAATATCTTTATTCTTTCCAAAATACATTTATGAACATTGTTCGTCTTAATACTTTTCTTTATTTTCGACTTCTCATTTTACTCTTTGAATATTCTTTTGATTAATTTCGAAATTTTTAAATATCTTTATTCTTTCTAAAATACAATTTATGAACATTGTTCGTCTTAATACTTTTCTTTATTTTCGACTTCTCATTTTTACTCTTTGAATATTCTTTTGATTAATTTCGAAATTTTTAAATATCTTTATTCTTTCCAAAATACATTTATGAACATTTTTCGTCTTTACACTTTTCTTTATTTTCGACTTCTCATTTTTACTCTTCGAATATTCTTTTGATTAATTTCGAAATTTTTAAATATCTTTATTCTTACTAAAATACATTTATGAACATTTTCGTCTTTACATTTTTCTTTATTTTCGACTTCTCATTTTTACTCTTTGAATATTCTTTTGATTAATTTCGAAATTTTTAAATATCTTTATTCTTACTAAAATACATTTATGAACATTGTTCGTCTTAATACTTTTCTTTATTTTCGACTTCTCATTTTTGCTCTTTGAATATTCTTTTGATTAATTTATTAATGTTTTAAATATCTTTATTCTTACTAAAATACATTTATGAACATTTTTCGTCTTTACACTTTTCTTTATTTTCGACTTCTCATTTTTACTCTTCGAATATTCTTTTGATTAATTTCGAAATTTTTAAATATCTTTATTCTTTCTAAAATACATTTATGAACATTTTTCGTCTTAATACTTTTCTTTATTTTCGACTTCTCATTTTTACTCTTCGAATATTCTTTTGATTAATTTCGAAATTTTTAAATATCTTTATTCTTACTAAAATACATTTATGAACATTGTTCGTCTTAATACTTTTCTTTATTTTCGACTTCTCATTTTTACTCTTCGAATATTCTTTTGATTAATTTCGAAATTTTTAAATATCTTTATTCTTACTAAAATACATTTATGAACATTGTTCGTCTTTACACTTTTCTTTATTTTCGACTTCTCATTTTTACTCTTTGAATATTCTTTTGATTAAAGTATTAAGGTTTTAAATATCTTTATTCTTTCTAAAATACATTTATGAACATTTTTCGTCTTTACATTTTACTTTATTTTCGACTTCTCATTTTTACTCTTTGAATATTCTTTTGATTAATTTCGAAATTTTTAAATATCTTTATTTTTTCCAAAATACATTTATGAACATTGTTCGTCTTAATACTTTTCTTTATTTTCGACTTCTCATTTTTACTCTTCGAATATTCTTTTGATTAATTTCTAAATTTTTAAATATCTTTATTCTTTCTAAAATACATTTATGAACATTGCTCGTCTTTACATTTTACTTTATTTTCGACTTCTCATTTTTACTCTTTGAATATTCTTTTGATTAATTTCGAAATTTTTAAATATCTTTATTCTTTCTAAAATACATTTATTAACATTTTTCGTCTTAATACTTTTCTTTATTTTCGACTTCTCATTTTTACTCTTCGAATATTCTTTTGATTAATTTCGAAATTTTTAAATATCTTTATTCTTTCTAAAATACATTTATGAACATTGTTCGTCTTAATACTTTTCTTTATTTTCGACTTCTCATTTTTACTCTTTGAATATTCTTTTGATTAAAGTATTAAGGTTTTAAATATCTTTATTCTTTCTAAAATACATTTATGAACATTTTTCGTCTTTACACTTTTCTTTATTTTCGACTTCTCATTTTTACTCTTTGAATATTCTTTTGATTAATTTCGAAATTTTTAAATATCTTTATTCTTTCTAAAATACATTTATGAACATTGTTCGTCTTAATACTTTTCTTTATTTTCGACTTCTCATTTTTACTCTTTGAATATTCTTTTGATTAATTTCGAAATTTTTAAATATCTTTATTCTTTCTAAAATACATTTATGAACATTTTTCGTCTTTACATTTTACTTTATTTTCGACTTCTCATTTTTACTCTTTGAATATTCTTTTGATTAATTTCGAAATTTTTAAATATCTTTATTCTTTCTAAAATACATTTATGAACATTGTTCGTCTTAATACTTTTCTTTATTTTCGACTTCTCATTTTTGCTCTTTGAATATTCTTTTGATTAAAGTATTAAGGTTTTAAATATCTTTATTCTTTCTAAAATACATTTATGAACATTGTTCGTCTTAATACTTTTCTTTATTTTCGACTTCTCATTTTTACTCTTTGAATATTCTTTTGATTAATTTCGAAATTTTTAAATATCTTTATTTTTTCCAAAATACATTTATGAACATTTTTCGTCTTTACACTTTTCTTTATTTTCGACTTCTCATTTTTACTCTTTGAATATTCTTTTGATTAATTTCGAAATTTTTAAATATCTTTATTCTTTCTAAAATACATTTATGAACATTGTTCGTCTTAATACTTTTCTTTATTTTCGACTTCTCATTTTTACTCTTTGAATATTCTTTTGATTAATTTCGAAATTTTTAAATATCTTTATTCTTTCCAAAATACATTTATGAACATTGCTCGTCTTAATACTTTTCTTTATTTTCGACTTCTCATTTTTACTCTTCGAATATTCTTTTGATTAATTTCGAAATTTTTAAATATCTTTATTCTTTCCAAAATACATTTATGAACATTTTTCGTCTTTACACTTTTCTTTATTTTCGACTTCTCATTTTTACTCTTCGAATATTCTTTTGATTAATTTCGAAATTTTTAAATATCTTTATTCTTACTAAAATACATTTATGAACATTGTTCGTCTTAATACTTTTCTTTATTTTCGACTTCTCATTTTTACTCTTTGAATATTCTTTTGATTAAAGTATTAAGGTTTTAAATATCTTTATTCTTTCTAAAATACATTTATGAACATTTTTCGTCTTTACACTTTTCTTTATTTTCGACTTCTCATTTTTACTCTTCGAATATTCTTTTGATTAATTTCGAAATTTTTAAATATCTTTATTCTTTCTAAAATACATTTATGAACATTGTTCGTCTTAATACTTTTCTTTATTTTCGACTTCTCATTTTTACTCTTTGAATATTCTTTTGATTAAAGTATTAAGGTTTTAAATATCTTTATTCTTTCTAAAATACATTTATGAACATTGTTCGTCTTAATACTTTTCTTTATTTTCGACTTCTCATTTTTACTCTTTGAATATTCTTTTGATTAATTTCGAAATTTTTAAATATCTTTATTCTTTCTAAAATACATTTATGAACATTTTTCGTCTTTACACTTTTCTTTATTTTCGACTTCTCATTTTTACTCTTCGAATATTCTTTTGATTAATTTCGAAATTTTTAAATATCTTTATTCTTTCTAAAATACATTTATGAACATTGTTCGTCTTAATACTTTTCTTTATTTTCGACTTCTCATTTTTACTCTTTGAATATTCTTTTGATTAAAGTATTAAGGTTTTAAATATCTTTATTCTTTCTAAAATACATTTATGAACATTGTTCGTCTTAATACTTTTCTTTATTTTCGACTTCTCATTTTTACTCTTTGAATATTCTTTTGATTAATTTCGAAATTTTTAAATATCTTTATTCTTTCTAAGATACATTTATGAACATTGTTCGTCTTAATACTTTTCTTTATTTTCGACTTCTCATTTTTACTCTTTGAATATTCTTTTGATTAATTTCGAAATTTTTAAATATCTTTATTCTTTCTAAAATACATTTATGAACATTTTTCGTCTTTACATTTTACTTTATTTTCGACTTCTCATTTTTACTCTTTGAATATTCTTTTGATTAATTTCGAAATTTTTAAATATCTTTATTCTTTCTAAAATACATTTATGAACATTTTTCGTCTTAATACTTTACTTTATTTTCGACTTCTCATTTTTACTCTTCGAATATTCTTTTGATTAATTTATTAATGTTTTAAATATCTTTATTCTTTCTAAAATACATTTATGAACATTGTTCGTCTTAATACTTTTCTTTATTTTCGACTTCTCATTTTTACTCTTTGAATATTCTTTTGATTAAAGTATTAAGGTTTTAAATATCTTTATTCTTTCTAAAATACATTTATGAACATTTTTCGTCTTTACACTTTTCTTTATTTTCGACTTCTCATTTTTACTCTTTGAATATTCTTTTGATTAATTTCGAAATTTTTAAATATCTTTATTCTTTCTAAAATACATTTATGAACATTGTTCGTCTTAATACTTTTCTTTATTTTCGACTTCTCATTTTTACTCTTTGAATATTCTTTTGATTAATTTCGAAATTTTTAAATATCTTTATTCTTTCCAAAATACATTTATGAACATTTTTCGTCTTAATACTTTTCTTTATTTTCGACTTCTCATTTTTACTCTTCGAATATTCTTTTGATTAATTTCGAAATTTTTAAATATCTTTATTCTTTCCAAAATACATTTATGAACATTTTTCGTCTTTACACTTTTCTTTATTTTCGACTTCTCATTTTTACTCTTTGAATATTCTTTTGATTAATTTCGAAATTTTTAAATATCTTTATTCTTACTAAAATACATTTATGAACATTTTTCGTCTTTACATTTTTCTTTATTTTCGACTTCTCATTTTTACTCTTTGAATATTCTTTTGATTAATTTCGAAATTTTTAAATATCTTTATTCTTACTAAAATACATTTATGAACATTTTTCGTCTTTACACTTTTCTTTATTTTCGACTTCTCATCTTTACTCTTCGAATATTCTTTTGATTAATTTATTAATGTTTTAAATATCTTTATTCTTTCTAAGATACATTTATGAACATTGTTCGTCTTAATACTTTTCTTTATTTTCGACTTCTCATTTTTACTCTTTGAATATTCTTTTGATTAATTTCGAAATTTTTAAATATCTTTATTCTTTCTAAAATACATTTATGAACATTTTTCGTCTTAATACTTTTCTTTATTTTCGACTTCTCATTTTTACTCTTTGAATATTCTTTTGATTAATTTCGAAATTTTTAAATATCTTTATTCTTTCTAAAATACATTTATGAACATTTTTCGTCTTTACACTTTTCTTTATTTTCGACTTCTCATCTTTACTCTTCGAATATTCTTTTGATTAATTTATTAATGTTTTAAATATCTTTATTCTTACTAAAATACATTTATGAACATTGTTCGTCTTAATACTTTTCTTTATTTTCGACTTCTCATTTTTACTCTTTGAATATTCTTTTGATTAAAGTATTAAGGTTTTAAATATCTTTATTCTTTCTAAAATACATTTATGAACATTGTTCGTCTTAATACTTTTCTTTATTTTCGACTTCTCATTTTTACTCTTTGAATATTCTTTTGATTAATTTCGAAATTTTTAAATATCTTTATTCTTTCTAAAATACATTTACGAAAATTTTTCGTCTTTACACTTTTCTTTATTTTCGACTTCTCATTTTTACTCTTCGAATATTCTTTTGATTAATTTCGAAATTTTTAAATATCTTTATTCTTTCCAAAATACATTTATGAACATTTTTCGTCTTTACACTTTTCTTTATTTTCGACTTCTCATTTTTACTCTTTGAATATTCTTTTGATTAATTTCGAAATTTTTAAATATCTTAATTCTTACTAAAATACATTTATGAACATTTTTCGTCTTTACATTTTTCTTTATTTTCGACTTCTCATTTTTACTCTTTGAATATTCTTTTGATTAATTTCGAAATTTTTAAATATCTTTATTCTTACTAAAATACATTTATGAACATTTTTCGTCTTTACACTTTTCTTTATTTTCGACTTCTCATCTTTACTCTTCGAATATTCTTTTGATTAATTTATTAATGTTTTAAATATCTTTATTCTTTCTAAGATACATTTATGAACATTGTTCGTCTTAATACTTTTCTTTATTTTCGACTTCTCATTTTTACTCTTTGAATATTCTTTTGATTAATTTATTAAGGTTTTAAATATCTTTATTCTTTCTAAAATACATTTATGAACATTGTTCGTCTTAATACTTTTCTTTATTTTCGACTTCTCATTTTTGCTCTTTGAATATTCTTTTGATTAATTTATTAATGTTTTAAATATCTTTATTCTTTCTAAAATACATTTACGAAAATTTTTCGTCTTTACACTTTTCTTTATTTTCGACTTCTCATCTTTACTCTTCGAATATTCTTTTGATTAATTTATTAATGTTTTAAATATCTTTATTCTTACTAAAATACATTTATGAACATTTTTCGTCTTAATACTTTTCTTTATTTTCGACTTCTCATTTTTACTCTTTGAATATTCTTTTGATTAAAGTATTAAGGTTTTAAATATCTTTATTCTTTCTAAAATACATTTATGAACATTTTTCGTCTTTACACTTTTCTTTATTTTCGACTTCTCATTTTTACTCTTTGAATATTCTTTTGATTAAAGTATTAAGGTTTTAAATATCTTTATTCTTTCTAAAATACATTTATGAACATTGTTCGTCTTAATACTTTTCTTTATTTTCGACTTCTCATTTTTACTCTTTGAATATTCTTTTGATTAATTTCGAAATTTTTAAATATCTTTATTTTTTCCAAAATACATTTATGAACATTGTTCGTCTTAATACTTTTCTTTATTTTCGACTTCTCATTTTTACTCTTTGAATATTCTTTTGATTAATTTCGAAATTTTTAAATATCTTTATTTTTTCCAAAATACATTTATGAACATTGTTCGTCTTAATACTTTTCTTTATTTTCGACTTCTCATTTTTACTCTTTGAATATTCTTTTGATTAATTTCAAAATTTTTAAATATCTTTATTCTCTCTAAAATACATTTATGAACATTTTTCGTCTTTACATTTTACTTTATTTTCGACTTCTCATTTTTACTCTTTGAATATTCTTTTGATTAATTTCGAAATTTTTAAATATCTTTATTCTTTCTAAAATACATTTATGAACATTTTTCGTCTTAATACTTTTCTTTATTTTCGACTTCTCATTTTTACTCTTTGAATATTCTTTTGATTAATTTCGAAATTTTTAAATATCTTTATTCTTTCTAAAATACATTTATGAACATTGTTCGTCTTAATACTTTTCTTTATTTTCGACTTCTCATTTTTACTCTTTGAATATTCTTTTGATTAATTTCGAAATTTTTAAATATCTTTATTCTTACTAAAATACATTTATGAACATTTTTCGTCTTTACATTTTTCTTTATTTTCGACTTCTCATTTTTACTCTTTGAATATTCTTTTGATTAATTTATTAATGTTTTAAATATCTTTATTCTTACTAAAATACATTTATGAACATTTTTCGTCTTTACACTTTTCTTTATTTTCGACTTCTCATCTTTACTCTTCGAATATTCTTTTGATTAATTTATTAATGTTTTAAATATCTTTATTCTTTCTAAGATACATTTATGAACATTGTTCGTCTTAATACTTTTCTTTATTTTCGACTTCTCATTTTTACTCTTTGAATATTCTTTTGATTAATTTCGAAATTTTTAAATATCTTTATTCTTTCTAAAATACATTTATGAACATTGTTCGTCTTAATACTTTTCTTTATTTTCGACTTCTCATTTTTGCTCTTTGAATATTCTTTTGATTAATTTATTAATGTTTTAAATATCTTTATTCTTTCTAAAATACATTTACGAAAATTTTTCGTCTTTACACTTTTCTTTATTTTCGACTTCTCATTTTTACTCTTCGAATATTCTTTTGATTAATTTATTAATGTTTTAAATATCTTTATTCTTACTAAAATACATTTATGAACATTGTTCGTCTTAATACTTTTCTTTATTTTCGACTTCTCATTTTTACTCTTTGAATATTCTTTTGATTAAAGTATTAAGGTTTTAAATATCTTTATTCTTTCTAAAATACATTTATGAACATTTTTCGTCTTTACACTTTTCTTTATTTTCGACTTCTCATTTTTACTCTTTGAATATTTTTTTGATTAAAGTATTAAGGTTTTAAATATCTTTATTCTTTCTAAAATACATTTATGAACATTTTTCGTCTTTACATTTTACTTTATTTTCGACTTCTCATTTTTACTCTTTGAATATTCTTTTGATTAATTTCGAAATTTTTAAATATCTTTATTTTTTCCAAAATACATTTATGAACATTGTTCGTCTTAATACTTTTCTTTATTTTCGACTTCTCATTTTTACTCTTTGAATATTCTTTTGATTAATTTCGAAATTTTTAAATATCTTTATTTTTTCCAAAATACATTTATGAACATTGTTCGTCTTAATACTTTTCTTTATTTTCGACTTCTCATTTTTACTCTTTGAATATTCTTTTGATTAAAGTATTAAGGTTTTAAATATCTTTATTTTTACTAAAATACATTTATGAACATTGCTCGTCTTTACATTTTACTTTATTTTCGACTTCTCATTTTTACTCTTTGAATATTCTTTTGATTAATTTCGAAATTTTTAAATATCTTTATTCTTTCTAAAATACATTTATTAACATTTTTCGTCTTAATACTTTTCTTTATTTTCGACTTCTCATTTTTACTCTTCGAATATTCTTTTGATTAATTTCGAAATTTTTAAATATCTTTATTCTTTCTAAAATACATTTATGAACATTGTTCGTCTTAATACTTTTCTTTATTTTCGACTTCTCATTTTTGCTCTTTGAATATTCTTTTGATTAAAGTATTAAGGTTTTAAATATCTTTATTCTTTCTAAAATACATTTATGAACATTTTTCGTCTTAATACTTTTACTTTATTTTCGACTTCTCATTTTTACTCTTTGAATATTCTTTTGATTAATTTCGAAATTTTTAAATATCTTTATTCTTTCTAAAATACATTTATGAACATTGTTCGTCTTAATACTTTTCTTTATTTTCGACTTCTCATTTTTACTCTTCGAATATTCTTTTGATTAATTTCGAAATTTTTAAATATCTTTATTCTTTCTAAAATACATTTATGAACATTTTTCGTCTTTACATTTTACTTTATTTTCGACTTCTCATTTTTACTCTTTGAATATTCTTTTGATTAATTTCGAAATTTTTAAATATCTTTATTCTTTCTAAAATACATTTATGAACATTGTTCGTCTTAATACTTTTCTTTATTTTCGACTTCTCATTTTTACTCTTTGAATATTCTTTTGATTAATTTATTAATGTTTTAAATATCTTTATTCTCTCTAAAATACATTTATGAACATTTTTCGTCTTTACATTTTACTTTATTTTCGACTTCTCATTTTTACTCTTTGAATATTCTTTTGATTAATTTCGAAATTTTTAAATATCTTTATTTTTTCCAAAATACATTTATGAACATTGTTCGTCTTAATACTTTTCTTTATTTTCGACTTCTCATTTTTACTCTTTGAATATTCTTTTGATTAAAGTATTAAGGTTTTAAATATCTTTATTCTTACTAAAATACATTTATGAACATTGTTCGTCTTAATACTTTTCTTTATTTTCGACTTCTCATTTTTACTCTTTGAATATTCTTTTGATTAATTTCGAAATTTTTAAATATCTTTATTCTTTCTAAAATACATTTATGAACATTGTTCGTCTTAATACTTTTCTTTATTTTCGACTTCTCATTTTTGCTCTTTGAATATTCTTTTGATTAATTTCGAAATTTTTAAATATCTTTATTCTTTCTAAAATACATTTATGAACATTGTTCGTCTTAATACTTTTCTTTATTTTCGACTTCTCATTTTTACTCTTTGAATATTCTTTTGTTTAAAGTATTAAGGTTTTAAATATCTTTATTCTTTCTAAAATACATTTATGAACATTTTTCGTCTTTACACTTTACTTTATTTTCGACTTCTCATTTTTACTCTTTGAATATTCTTTTGATTAATTTCGAAATTTTTAAATATCTTTATTCTTTCTAAAATACATTTATGAACATTGTTCGTCTTAATACTTTTCTTTATTTTCGACTTCTCATTTTTACTCTTTGAATATTCTTTTGATTAATTTCGAAATTTTTAAATATCTTTATTCTTTCTAAAATACATTTATGAACATTGTTCGTCTTAATACTTTTCTTTATTTTCGACTTCTCATTTTTACTCTTCGAATATTCTTTTGATTAATTTCGAAATTTTTAAATATCTTTATTCTTTCTAAAATACATTTATGAACATTGTTCGTCTTAATACTTTTCTTTATTTTCGACTTCTCATTTTTACTCTTCGAATATTCTTTTGATTAATTTCGAAATTTTTAAATATCTTTATTTTTTCCAAAATACATTTATGAACATTGTTCGTCTTAATACTTTTCTTTATTTTCGACTTCTCATTTTTACTCTTTGAATATTCTTTTGATTAACTTCGAAATTTTTAAATATCTTTATTCTTACTAAAATACATTTATGAACATTTTTCGTCTTTACATTTTACTTTATTTTCGACTTCTCATTTTTACTCTTTGAATATTCTTTTGATTAAAGTATTAAGGTTTTAAATATCTTTATTTTTACTAAAATACATTTATGAACATTGCTCGTCTTTACATTTTACTTTATTTTCGACTTCTCATTTTTACTCTTTGAATATTCTTTTGATTAATTTCGAAATTTTTAAATATCTTTATTTTTTCCAAAATACATTTATGAACATTGTTCGTCTTAATACTTTTCTTTATTTTCGACTTCTCATTTTTACTCTTTGAATATTCTTTTGATTAAAGTATTAAGGTTTTAAATATCTTTATTTTTACTAAAATACATTTATGAACATTTTTCGTCTTAATACTTTTCTTTATTTTCGACTTCTCATTTTTACTCTTTGAATATTCTTTTGATTAATTTCGAAATTTTTAAATATCTTTATTCTTTCTAAAATACATTTATGAACATTGTTCGTCTTAATACTTTTCTTTATTTTCGACTTCTCATCTTTACTCTTCGAATATTCTTTTGATTAAAGTATTAAGGTTTTAAATATCTTTATTCTTTCTAAAATACATTTATGAACATTTTTCGTCTTTACATTTTACTTTATTTTCGACTTCTCATTTTTACTCTTTGAATATTCTTTTGATTAATTTCGAAATTTTTAAATATCTTTATTCTTTCTAAAATACATTTATGAACATTGTTCGTCTTAATACTTTTCTTTATTTTCGACTTCTCATTTTTACTCTTCGAATATTCTTTTGATTAATTTCGAAATTTTTAAATATCTTTATTCTTTCTAAAATACATTTATGAACATTTTTCGTCTTTACATTTTACTTTATTTTCAACTTCTCATTTTTACTCTTTGAATATTCTTTTGATTAATTTCGAAATTTTTAAATATCTTTATTCTTTCTAAAATACATTTATGAACATTTTTCGTCTTTACATTTTACTTTATTTTCGACTTCTCATTTTTACTCTTTGAATATTCTTTTGATTAATTTCGAAATTTTTAAATATCTTTATTCTTTCTAAAATACATTTATGAACATTTTTCGTCTTAATACTTTTCTTTATTTTCGACTTCTCATTTTTACTCTTTGAATATTCTTTTGATTAATTTCGAAATTTTTAAATATCTTTATTCTTTCTAAAATACATTTATGAACATTGTTCGTCTTAATACTTTTCTTTATTTTCGACTTCTCATTTTTACTCTTTGAATATTCTTTTGATTAATTTCGAAATTTTTAAATATCTTTATTCTTACTATAATACATTTATGAACATTTTTCGTCTTTACATTTTACTTTATTTTCGACTTCTCATTTTTACTCTTTGAATATTCTTTTGATTAATTTCGAAATTTTTAAATATCTTTATTCTTTCCAAAATACATTTATGAACATTTTTCGTCTTAATACTTTTCTTTATTTTCGACTTCTCATTTTTACTCTTTGAATATTCTTTTGATTAATTTCGAAATTTTTAAATATCTTTATTCTTTCTAAAATACATTTATGAACATTTTTCGTCTTTACATTTTACTTTATTTTCGACTTCTCATTTTTACTCTTTGAATATTCTTTTGATTAATTTCGAAATTTTTAAATATCTTTATTCTTTCTAAAATACATTTATGAACATTGTTCGTCTTAATACTTTTCTTTATTTTCGACTTCTCATTTTTACTCTTTGAATATTCTTTTGATTAATTTCGAAATTTTTAAATATCTTTATTCTTACTAAAATACATTTATGAACATTGTTCGTCTTAATACTTTTCTTTATTTTCGACTTCTCATTTTTACTCTTTGAATATTCTTTTGATTAATTTCGAAATTTTTAAATATCTTTATTCTTACTAAAATACATTTATGAACATTGTTCGTCTTAATACTTTTCTTTATTTTCGACTTCTCATTTTTACTCTTTGAATATTCTTTTGATTAATTTCGAAATTTTTAAATATCTTTATTCTTTCTAAAATACATTTATGAACATTTTTCGTCTTAATACTTTTCTTTATTTTCGACTTCTCATTTTTACTCTTCGAATATTCTTTTGATTAAAGTATTAAGGTTTTAAATATCTTTATTCTTTCTAAAATACATTTATGAACATTGCTCGTCTTTACATTTTACTTTATTTTCGACTTCTCATTTTTACTCTTTGAATATTCTTTTGATTAATTTCGAAATTTTTAAATATCTTTATTCTTTCTAAAATACATTTATGAACATTTTTCGTCTTTACATTTTACTTTATTTTCGACTTCTCATTTTTACTCTTCGAATATTCTTTTGATTAATTTCGAAATTTTTAAATATCTTTATTCTTTCTAAAATACATTTATGAACATTGCTCGTCTTAATACTTTTCTTTATTTTCGACTTCTCATTTTTACTCTTCGAATATTCTTTTGATTAATTTCGAAATTTTTAAATATCTTTATTCTTTCTAAAATACATTTATGAACATTTTTCGTCTTTACATTTTACTTTATTTTCGACTTCTCATTTTTACTCTTTGAATATTCTTTTGATTAATTTCGAAATTTTTAAATATCTTTATTTTTTCCAAAATACATTTATGAACATTGTTCGTCTTAATACTTTTCTTTATTTTCGACTTCTCATTTTTACTCTTTGAATATTCTTTTGATTAATTTCGAAATTTTTAAATATCTTTATTCTTTCTAAAATACATTTAAGAACATTGTTCGTCTTAATACTTTTCTTTATTTTCGACTTCTCATTTTTACTCTTTGAATATTCTTTTGATTAAAGTATTAAGGTTTTAAATATCTTTATTTTTACTAAAATACATTTATGAACATTGCTCGTCTTTACATTTTACTTTATTTTCGACTTCTCATTTTTACTCTTTGAATATTCTTTTGATTAATTTCGAAATTTTTAAATATCTTTATTCTTTCTAAAATACATTTATGAACATTTTTCGTCTTAATACTTTTCTTTATTTTCGACTTCTCATTTTTACTCTTCGAATATTCTTTTGATTAAAGTATTAAGGTTTTAAATATCTTTATTCTTTCTAAAATACATTTATGAACATTTTTCGTCTTTACATTTTACTTTATTTTCGACTTCTCATTTTTACTCTTTGAATATTCTTTTGATTAATTTCGAAATTTTTAAATATCTTTATTCTTTCTAAAATACATTTATGAACATTGCTCGTCTTTACATTTTACTTTATTTTCGACTTCTCATTTTTACTCTTTGAATATTCTTTTGATTAATTTCGAAATTTTTAAATATCTTTATTCTTTCTAAAATACATTTATGAACATTGTTCGTCTTAATACTTTTCTTTATTTTCGACTTCTCATTTTTACTCTTCGAATATTCTTTTGATTAATTTCGAAATTTTTAAATATCTTTATTCTTTCTAAAATACATTTATGAACATTGTTCGTCTTAATACTTTTCTTTATTTTCGACTTCTCATTTTTACTCTTCGAATATTCTTTTGATTAATTTCGAAATTTTTAAATATCTTTATTCTTTCTAAAATACATTTATTAACATTTTTCGTCTTTACATTTTACTTTATTTTCGACTTCTCATTTTTACTCTTTGAATATTCTTTTGATTAATTTCGAAATTTTTAAATATCTTTATTCTTTCTAAAATACATTTATGAACATTGTTCGTCTTAATACTTTTCTTTATTTTCGACTTCTCATTTTTACTCTTTGAATATTCTTTTGATTAATTTCGAAATTTTTAAATATCTTTATTTTTTCCAAAATACATTTATGAACATTGTTCGTCTTAATACTTTTCTTTATTTTCGACTTCTCATTTTTACTCTTTGAATATTCTTTTGATTAATTTCGAAATTTTTAAATATCTTTATTTTTTCCAAAATACATTTATGAACATTGTTCGTCTTAATACTTTTCTTTATTTTCGACTTCTCATTTTTACTCTTTGAATATTCTTTTGATTAAAGTATTAAGGTTCTAAATATCTTTATTTTTACTAAAATACATTTATGAACATTGCTCGTCTTTACATTTTACTTTATTTTCGACTTCTCATTTTTACTCTTTGAATATTCTTTTGATTAATTTCGAAATTTTTAAATATCTTTATTCTTTCTAAAATACATTTATGAACATTTTTCGTCTTTACATTTTACTTTATTTTCGACTTCTCATTTTTACTCTTTGAATATTCTTTTGATTAATTTCGAAATTTTTAAATATCTTTATTCTTTCTAAAATACATTTATGAACATTTTTCGTCTTAATACTTTTCTTTATTTTCGACTTCTCATTTTTACTCTTCGAATATTCTTTTGATTAATTTCGAAATTTTTAAATATCTTTATTCTTTCTAAAATACATTTATGAACATTTTTCGTCTTTACACTTTTCTTTATTTTCGATTTCTCATTTTTACTCTTTGAATATTCTTTTGATTAATTTATTAATGTTTTAAATATCTTTATTCTTACTAAAATACATTTATGAACATTGTTCGTCTTAATACTTTTCTTTATTTTCGACTTCTCATTTTTACTCTTTGAATATTCTTTTGATTAATTTATTAATGTTTTAAATATCTTTATTCTTACTAAAATACATTTATGAACATTGTTCGTCTTAATACTTTTCTTTATTTTCGACTTCTCATTTTTACTCTTTGAATATTCTTTTGATTAAAGTATTAAGGTTTTAAATATCTTTATTTTTACTAAAATACATTTATGAACATTGCTCGTCTTTACATTTTACTTTATTTTCGACTTCTCATTTTTACTCTTTGAATATTCTTTTGATTAATTTCGAAATTTTTAAATATCTTTATTCTTTCTAAAATACATTTATGAACATTGTTCGTCTTAATACTTTTCTTTATTTTCGACTTCTCATTTTTACTCTTTGAATATTCTTTTGATTAATTTCGAAATTTTTAAATATCTTTATTTTTTCCAAAATACATTTATGAACATTGTTCGTCTTAATACTTTTCTTTATTTTCGACTTCTCATTTTTACTCTTTGAATATTCTTTTGATTAATTTCGAAATTTTTAAATATCTTTATTTTTTCCAAAATACATTTATGAACATTGTTCGTCTTAATACTTTTCTTTATTTTCGACTTCTCATTTTTACTCTTTGAATATTCTTTTGATTAAAGTATTAAGGTTCTAAATATCTTTATTTTTACTAAAATACATTTATGAACATTGCTCGTCTTTACATTTTACTTTATTTTCGACTTCTCATTTTTACTCTTTGAATATTCTTTTGATTAATTTCGAAATTTTTAAATATCTTTATTCTTTCTAAAATACATTTATGAACATTTTTCGTCTTTACATTTTACTTTATTTTCGACTTCTCATTTTTACTCTTTGAATATTCTTTTGATTAATTTCGAAATTTTTAAATATCTTTATTCTTTCTAAAATACATTTATGAACATTTTTCGTCTTAATACTTTTCTTTATTTTCGACTTCTCATTTTTACTCTTCGAATATTCTTTTGATTAATTTCGAAATTTTTAAATATCTTTATTCTTTCTAAAATACATTTATGAACATTTTTCGTCTTTACACTTTTCTTTATTTTCGATTTCTCATTTTTACTCTTTGAATATTCTTTTGATTAATTTATTAATGTTTTAAATATCTTTATTCTTACTAAAATACATTTATGAACATTGTTCGTCTTAATACTTTTCTTTATTTTCGACTTCTCATTTTTACTCTTTGAATATTCTTTTGATTAATTTATTAATGTTTTAAATATCTTTATTCTTACTAAAATACATTTATGAACATTGTTCGTCTTAATACTTTTCTTTATTTTCGACTTCTCATTTTTACTCTTTGAATATTCTTTTGATTAAAGTATTAAGGTTCTAAATATCTTTATTTTTACTAAAATACATTTATGAACATTGCTCGTCTTTACATTTTACTTTATTTTCGACTTCTCATTTTTACTCTTTGAATATTCTTTTGATTAATTTCGAAATTTTTAAATATCTTTATTCTTTCTAAAATACATTTATGAACATTTTTCGTCTTAATACTTTTCTTTATTTTCGACTTCTCATTTTTACTCTTTGAATATTCTTTTGATTAATTTCGAAATTTTTAAATATCTTTATTCTTTCTAAAATACATTTATGAACATTTTTCGTCTTAATACTTTTCTTTATTTTCGACTTCTCATTTTTACTCTTTGAATATTCTTTTGATTAATTTCGAAATTTTTAAATATCTTTATTCTTTCTAAAATACATTTATGAACATTGTTCGTCTTAATACTTTTCTTTATTTTCGACTTCTCATTTTTACTCTTTGAATATTCTTTTGATTAAAGTATTAAGGTTTTAAATATCTTTATTTTTACTAAAATACATTTATGAACATTTTTCGTCTTAATACTTTTACTTTATTTTCGACTTCTCATTTTTACTCTTTGAATATTCTTTTGATTAATTTCGAAATTTTTAAATATCTTTATTCTTTCTAAAATACATTTATGAACATTTTTCGTCTTTACACTTTTCTTTATTTTCGATTTCTCATTTTTACTCTTTGAATATTCTTTTGATTAATTTATTAATGTTTTAAATATCTTTATTCTTACTAAAATACATTTATGAACATTGTTCGTCTTAATACTTTTCTTTATTTTCGACTTCTCATTTTTACTCTTTGAATATTCTTTTGATTAAAGTATTAAGGTTTTAAATATCTTTATTTTTACTAAAATACATTTATGAACATTGCTCGTCTTTACATTTTACTTTATTTTCGACTTCTCATTTTTACTCTTTGAATATTCTTTTGATTAATTTCGAAATTTTTAAATATCTTTATTCTTTCTAAAATACATTTATGAACATTGTTCGTCTTAATACTTTTCTTTATTTTCGACTTCTCATTTTTACTCTTTGAATATTCTTTTGATTAAAGTATTAAGGTTTTAAATATCTTTATTTTTACTAAAATACATTTATGAACATTGCTCGTCTTTACATTTTACTTTATTTTCGACTTCTCATTTTTACTCTTTGAATATTCTTTTGATTAATTTCGAAATTTTTAAATATCTTTATTCTTTCTAAAATACATTTATGAACATTTTTCGTCTTAATACTTTTCTTTATTTTCGACTTCTCATTTTTACTCTTCGAATATTCTTTTGATTAATTTCGAAATTTTTAAATATCTTTATTCTTTCTAAAATACATTTATGAACATTTTTCGTCTTTACATTTTACTTTATTTTCGACTTCTCATTTTTACTCTTTGAATATTCTTTTGATTAATTTCGAAATTTTTAAATATCTTTATTCTTTCTAAAATACATTTATGAACATTTTTCGTCTTAATACTTTTCTTTATTTTCGACTTCTCATTTTTACTCTTTGAATATTCTTTTGATTAATTTCGATTAATTTTTAAATATCTTTATTCTTACTAAAATACATTTATGAACATTTTTCGTCTTAATACTTTTCTTTATTTTCGACTTCTCATTTTTACTCTTTGAATATTCTTTTGATTAAAGTATTAAGGTTTTAAATATCTTTATTTTTACTAAAATACATTTATGAACATTTTTCGTCTTAATACTTTTACTTTATTTTCGACTTCTCATTTTTACTCTTTGAATATTCTTTTGATTAATTTCGAAATTTTTAAATATCTTTATTCTTTCTAAAATACATTTATGAACATTTTTCGTCTTAATACTTTTCTTTATTTTCGATTTCTCATTTTTACTCTTTGAATATTCTTTTGATTAATTTATTAATGTTTTAAATATCTTTATTCTTACTAAAATACATTTATGAACATTGTTCGTCTTAATACTTTTCTTTATTTTCGACTTCTCATTTTTACTCTTTGAATATTCTTTTGATTAAAGTATTAAGGTTTTAAATATCTTTATTTTTACTAAAATACATTTATGAACATTGCTCGTCTTAATACATTTTACTTTATTTTCGACTTCTCATTTTTACTCTTTGAATATTCTTTTGATTAATTTCGAAATTTTTAAATATCTTTATTCTTTCTAAAATACATTTATGAACATTGTTCGTCTTAATACTTTTCTTTATTTTCGACTTCTCATTTTTACTCTTTGAATATTCTTTTGATTAAAGTATTAAGGTTTTAAATATCTTTATTTTTACTAAAATACATTTATGAACATTGCTCGTCTTTACATTTTACTTTATTTTCGACTTCTCATTTTTACTCTTTGAATATTCTTTTGATTAATTTCGAAATTTTTAAATATCTTTATTCTTTCTAAAATACATTTATGAACATTTTTCGTCTTAATACTTTTCTTTATTTTCGACTTCTCATTTTTACTCTTCGAATATTCTTTTGATTAATTTCGAAATTTTTAAATATCTTTATTCTTTCTAAAATACATTTATGAACATTTTTCGTCTTTACATTTTACTTTATTTTCGACTTCTCATTTTTACTCTTTGAATATTCTTTTGATTAATTTCGAAATTTTTAAATATCTTTATTCTTTCTAAAATACATTTATGAACATTTTTCGTCTTAATACTTTTCTTTATTTTCGACTTCTCATTTTTACTCTTTGAATATTCTTTTGATTAAAGTATTAAGGTTTTAAATATCTTTATTCTTACTAAAATACATTTATGAACATTTTTCGTCTTAATACTTTTCTTTATTTTCGATTTCTCATTTTTACTCTTTGAATATTCTTTTGATTAATTTATTAATGTTTTAAATATCTTTATTCTTACTAAAATACATTTATGAACATTTTTCGTCTTTACATTTTACTTTATTTTCGACTTCTCATTTTTACTCTTTGAATATTCTTTTGATTAATTTATTAATGTTTTAAATATCTTTATTCTTTCTAAAATACATTTATGAACATTTTTCGTCTTAATACTTTTCTTTATTTTCGACTTCTCATTTTTGCTCTTTGAATATTCTTTTGATTAATTTATTAAGGTTTTAAATATCTTTATTCTTACTAAAATACATTTATGAACATTTTTCGTCTTAATACTTTTCTTTATTTTCGACTTCTCATTTTTACTCTTTGAATATTCTTTTGATTAATTTATTAATGTTTTAAATATCTTTATTCTTTCCAAAATACATTTATGAACATTTTTCGTCTTAATACTTTTCTTTATTTTCGACTTCTCATTTTTACTCTTTGAATATTCTTTTGATTAATTTATTAATGTTTTAAATATCTTTATTCTTTCTAAAATACATTTATGAACATTTTTCGTCTTAATACTTTTCTTTATTTTCGACTTCTCATTTTTCCTCTTTGAATATTCTTTTGATTAATTTATTAATGTTTTAAATATCTTTATTCTTTCTAAAATACATTTATGAACATTTTTCGTCTTAATACTTTTCTTTATTTTCGACTTCTCATTTTTACTCTTTGAATATTCTTTTGATTAAAGTATTAAGGTTTTAAATATCTTTATTTTTACTAAAATACATTTATGAACATTTTTCGTCTTAATACTTTTCTTTATTTTCGACTTCTCATTTTTACTCTTTGAATATTCTTTTGATTAATTTATTAATGTTTTAAATATCTTTATTCTTTCTAAAATACATTTATGAACATTTTTCGTCTTAATACTTTTCTTTATTTTCGACTTCTCATTTTTGCTCTTTGAATATTCTTTTGATTAATTTCGAAATTTTTAAATATCTTTAATCTTACTAAAATACATTTATGAACATTTTTCGTCTTAATACTTTTCTTTATTTTCGACTTCTCATTTTTACTCTTTGAATATTCTTTTGATTAATTTCGAAATTTTTAAATATCTTTATTCTTTCTAAAATACATTTATGAACATTTTTCGTCTTAATACTTTTCTTTATTTTCGACTTCTCATTTTTACTCTTTGAATATTCTTTTGATTAATTTATTAATGTTTTAAATATCTTTATTCTTACTAAAATACATTTATGAACATTTTTCGTCTTAATACATTTTTCGTCTTAATACTTTTCTTTATTTTCGACTTCTCATTTTTACTCTTTGAATATTCTTTTGATTAATTTATTAATGTTTTAAATATCTTTAATCTTACTAAAATACATTTATGAACATTTTTCGTCTTAATACTTTTCTTTATTTTCGACTTCTCATTTTTGCTCTTTGAATATTCTTTTGATTAAAGTATTAAGGTTTTAAATATCTTTATTCTTACTAAAATACATTTATGAACATTTTTCGTCTTAATACTTTTCTTTATTTTCGACTTCTCATTTTTACTCTTTGAATATTCTTTTGATTAATTTATTAATGTTTTAAATATCTTTATTCTTACTAAAATACATTTATGAACATTTTTCGTCTTAATACTTTTCTTTATTTTCGACTTCTCATTTTTACTCTTTGAATATTCTTTTGATTAAAGTATTAAGGTTTTAAATATCTTTATTCTTTCTAAAATACATTTATGAACATTTTTCGTCTTAATACTTTTCTTTATTTTCGACTTCTCATTTTTACTCTTTGAATATTCTTTTGATTAATTTCGAAATTTTTAAATATCTTTATTCTTTCTAAAATACATTTATGAACATTTTTCGTCTTAATACTTTTCTTTATTTTCGACTTGTCATTTTTACTCTTTGAATATTCTTTTGATTAATTTCGAAATTTTTAAATATCTTTATTCTTACTAAAATACATTTATGAACATTGTTCGTCTTAATACTTTTCTTTATTTTCGACTTCTCATTTTTACTCTTTGAATATTCTTTTGATTAATTTCGAAATTTTTAAATATCTTTATTCTTACTAAAATACATTTATGAACATTGTTCGTCTTAATACTTTTCTTTATTTTCGACTTCTCATTTTTACTCTTTGAATATTCTTTTGATTAATTTCGAAATTTTTAAATATCTTTATTCTTTCTAAAATACATTTATGAACATTGTTCGTCTTAATACTTTTCTTTATTTTCGACTTCTCATTTTTACTCTTTGAATATTCTTTTGATTAATTTCGAAATTTTTAAATATCTTTATTCTTACTAAAATACATTTATGAACATTGTTCGTCTTAATACTTTTCTTTATTTTCGACTTCTCATTTTTGCTCTTTGAATATTCTTTTGATTAATTTATTAATGTTTTAAATATCTTTATTCTTACTAAAATACATTTATGAACATTTTTCGTCTTAATACTTTTCTTTATTTTGGACTTCTCATTTTTGCTCTTTGAATATTCTTTTGATTAATTTATTAATGTTTTAAATATCTTTATTCTTACTAAAATACATTTATGAACATTTTTCGTCTTAATACTTTTCTTTATTTTCGACTTCTCATTTTTACTCTTTGAATATTCTTTTGATTAAAGTATTAAGGTTTTAAATATCTTTATTCTTTCTAAAATACATTTATGAACATTTTTCGTCTTAATACTTTTCTTTATTTTCGACTTCTCATTTTTACTCTTTGAATATTCTTTTGATTAATTTCGAAATTTTTAAATATCTTTATTCTTTCTAAAATACATTTATGAACATTTTTCGTCTTAATACTTTTCTTTATTTTCGACTTGTCATTTTTACTCTTTGAATATTCTTTTGATTAATTTCGAAATTTTTAAATATCTTTATTCTTACTAAAATACATTTATGAACATTGTTCGTCTTAATACTTTTCTTTATTTTCGACTTCTCATTTTTACTCTTTGAATATTCTTTTGATTAATTTCGAAATTTTTAAATATCTTTATTCTTACTAAAATACATTTATGAACATTGTTCGTCTTAATACTTTTCTTTATTTTCGACTTCTCATTTTTACTCTTCGAATATTCTTTTGATTAATTTATTAATGTTTTAAACATCTTTATTCTTACTAAAATACATTTATGAACATTTTTCGTCTTAATACTTTTCTTTATTTTGGACTTCTCATTTTTGCTCTTTGAATATTCTTTTGATTAATTTATTAATGTTTTAAATATCTTTATTCTTACTAAAATACATTTATGAACATTTTTCGTCTTAATACTTTTCTTTATTTTCGACTTCTCATTTTTACTCTTTGAATATTCTTTTGATTAAAGTATTAAGGTTTTAAATATCTTTATTCTTTCTAAAATACATTTATGAACATTTTTCGTCTTAATACTTTTCTTTATTTTCGACTTCTCATTTTTACTCTTTGAATATTCTTTTGATTAATTTCGAAATTTTTAAATATCTTTATTCTTACTAAAATACATTTATGAACATTGTTCGTCTTAATACTTTTCTTTATTTTCGACTTCTCATTTTTACTCTTTGAATATTCTTTTGATTAATTTATTAATGTTTTAAATATCTTTATTCTTTCTAAAATACATTTATGAACATTGTTCGTCTTTACACTTTTCTTTATTTTCGACTTCTCATTTTTACTCTTTGAATATTCTTTTGATTATCTTCGAAATTTTTAAATATCTTTATTCTTTCTAAAATACATTTATGAACATTGTTCGTCTTAATACTTTTCTTTATTTTCGACTTCTCATTTTTACTCTTTGAATATTCTTTTGATTATCTTCGAAATTTTTAAATATCTTTATTCTTACTAAAATACATTTATGAACATTTTTCGTCTTAATACTTTTCTTTATTTTCGACTTCTCATTTTTGCTCTTTGAATATTCTTTTGATTAAAGTATTAAGGTTTTAAATATCTTTAATCTTTCTAAAATACATTTATGAACATTTTTCGTCTTAATACTTTTCTTTATTTTCGACTTCTCATTTTTACTCTTTGAATATTCTTTTGATTAATTTATTAAGGTTTTAAATATCTTTATTCTTACTAAAATACATTTATGAACATTTTTCGTCTTAATACTTTTCTTTATTTTCGACTTGTCATTTTTACTCTTTGAATATTCTTTTGATTAATTTCGAAATTTTTAAATATCTTTATTCTTTCTAAAATACATTTATGAACATTTTTCGTCTTAATACTTTTCTTTATTTTCGACTTCTCATTTTTGCTCTTTGAATATTCTTTTGATTAATTTATTAATGTTTTAAATATCTTTATTCTTACTAAAATACATTTATGAACATTTTTCGTCTTAATACTTTTCTTTATTTTCGACTTCTCATTTTTACTCTTTGAATATTCTTTTGATTAATTTATTAATGTTTTAAATATCTTTATTCTTACTAAAATACATTTATGAACATTTTTCGTCTTAATACTTTTCTTTATTTTCGACTTCTCATTTTTACTCTTTGAATATTCTTTTGATTAAAGTATTAAGGTTTTAAATATCTTTATTCTTTCTAAAATACATTTATGAACATTTTTCGTCTTTACACTTTTCTTTATTTTCGATTTCTCATTTTTGCTCTTTGAATATTCTTTTGATTAATTTATTAATGTTTTAAATATCTTTAATCTTACTAAAATACATTTATGAACATTTTTCGTCTTTACACTTTTCTTTATTTTCGACTTCTCATTTTTACTCTTTGAATATTCTTTTGATTAATTTCGAAATTTTTAAATATCTTTATTCTTTCTAAAATACATTTATGAACATTTTTCGTCTTAATACTTTTCTTTATTTTCGACTTCTCATTTTTGCTCTTTGAATATTCTTTTGATTAATTTATTAATGTTTTAAATATCTTTATTCTTTCTAAAATACATTTATGAACATTGTTCGTCTTAATACTTTTCTTTATTTTCGACTTCTCATTTTTACTCTTTGAATATTCTTTTGATTAAAGTATTAAGGTTTTAAATATCTTTATTCTTTCTAAAATACATTTATGAACATTTTTCGTCTTTACACTTTTCTTTATTTTCGATTTCTCATTTTTGCTCTTTGAATATTCTTTTGATTAATTTATTAATGTTTTAAATATCTTTAATCTTACTAAAATACATTTATGAACATTTTTCGTCTTTACACTTTTCTTTATTTTCGACTTCTCATTTTTACTCTTTGAATATTCTTTTGATTAATTTCGAAATTTTTAAATATCTTTATTCTTTCTAAAATACATTTATGAACATTTTTCGTCTTAATACTTTTCTTTATTTTCGACTTCTCATTTTTGCTCTTTGAATATTCTTTTGATTAATTTATTAATGTTTTAAATATCTTTATTCTTTCTAAAATACATTTATGAACATTTTTCGTCTTAATACTTTTCTTTATTTTCGACTTGTCATTTTTACTCTTTGAATATTCTTTTGATTAATTTATTAATGTTTTAAATATCTTTATTCTTACTAAAATACATTTATGAACATTTTTCGTCTTAATACTTTTCTTTATTTTCGATTTCTCATTTTTACTCTTTGAATATTCTTTTGATTAATTTCGAAATTTTTAAATATCTTTAATCTTACTAAAATACATTTATGAACATTTTTCGTCTTAATACTTTTCTTTATTTTCGACTTCTCATTTTTACTCTTTGAATATTCTTTTGATTAATTTCGAAATTTTTAAATATCTTTATTCTTTCTAAAATACATTTATGAACATTTTTCGTCTTAATACTTTTCTTTATTTTCGACTTCTCATTTTTACTCTTTGAATATTCTTTTGATTAATTTATTAATGTTTTAAATATCTTTATTCTTTCTAAAATACATTTATGAACATTGTTCGTCTTTACACTTTTCTTTATTTTCGACTTCTCATTTTTACTCTTTGAATATTCTTTTGATTAATTTCGAAATTTTTAAATATCTTTATTCTTTCTAAAATACATTTATGAACATTGTTCGTCTTAATACTTTTCTTTATTTTCGACTTCTCATTTTTACTCTTCGAATATTCTTTTGATTAATTTCGAAATTTTTAAATATCTTTATTCTTACTAAAATACATTTATGAACATTTTTCGTCTTAATACTTTTCTTTATTTTGGACTTCTCATTTTTGCTCTTTGAATATTCTTTTGATTAATTTATTAATGTTTTAAATATCTTTATTCTTTCTAAAATACATTTATGAACATTTTTCGTCTTAATACTTTTCTTTATTTTCGACTTCTCATTTTTACTCTTTGAATATTCTTTTGATTAAAGTATTAAGGTTTTAAATATCTTTATTTTTACTAAAATACATTTATGAACATTGCTCGTCTTTACACTTTTCTTTATTTTCGACTTCTCATTTTTACTCTTTGAATATTCTTTTGATTTATTTCGAAATTTTTAAATATCTTTATTCTTTCTAAAATACATTTATGAACATTGTTCGTCTTTACACTTTTCTTTATTTTCGACTTCTCATTTTTACTCTTTGAATATTCTTTTGATTAATTTATTAATGTTTTAAATATCTTTATTCTTACTAAAATACATTTATGAACATTGTTCGTCTTAATACTTTTCTTTATTTTCGACTTCTAATTTTTACTCTTTGAATATTCTTTTGATTAAAGTATTAAGGTTTTAAATATCTTTATTCTTACTAAAATACATTATGAACATTGTTCGTCTTTACACTTTTCTTTATTTTCGATTTCTCATTTTTACTCTTTGAATATTCTTTTGATTAATTTATTAATGTTTTAAATATCTTTATTCTTTCTAAAATACATTTATGAACATTTTTCGTCTTTACACTTTTCTTTATTTTCGATTTCTCATTTTTGCTCTTTGAATATTCTTTTGATTAATTTATTAATTTTTTAAATATCTTTAATCTTACTAAAATACATTTATGAACATTTTTCGTCTTAATACTTTTCTTTATTTTCGACTTCTCATTTTTGCTCTTTGAATATTCTTTTGATTAAAGTATTAAGGTTTTAAATATCTTTATTCTTTCTAAAATACATTTATGAACATTTTTCGTCTTTACACTTTTCTTTATTTTCGATTTCTCATTTTTACTCTTTGAATATTCTTTTGATTAATTTATTAATGTTTTAAATATCTTTATTCTTACTAAAATACATTTATGAACATTTTTCGTCTTAATACTTTTCTTTATTTTCGACTTGTCATTTTTACTCTTTGAATATTCTTTTGATTAATTTCGAAATTTTTAAATATCTTTATTCTTACTAAAATACATTTATGAACATTGTTCGTCTTAATACTTTTCTTTATTTTCGACTTCTCATTTTTGCTCTTTGAATATTCTTTTGATTAAAGTATTAAGGTTTTAAATATCTTTATTCTTTCTAAAATACATTTATGAACATTTTTCGTCTTTACACTTTTCTTTATTTTCGATTTCTCATTTTTGCTCTTTGAATATTCTTTTGATTAATTTATTAATGTTTTAAATATCTTTAATTTTTCCAAAATACATTTATGAACATTTTTCGTCTTTACACTTTTCTTTATTTTCGACTTCTCATTTTTACTCTTTGAATATTCTTTTGATTAAAGTATTAAGGTTTTAAATATCTTTATTCTTACTAAAATACATTTATGAACATTTTTCGTCTTAATACTTTTCTTTATTTTCGACTTCTCATTTTTGCTCTTTGAATATTCTTTTGATTAATTTATTAATGTTTTAAATATCTTTATTCTTACTAAAATACATTATGAACATTTTTCGTCTTAATACTTTTCTTTATTTTCGACTTCTCATTTTTACTCTTTGAATATTCTTTTGATTAAAGTATTAAGGTTTTAAATATCTTTATTCTTTCTAAAATACATTTATGAACATTGTTCGTCTTTACACTTTTCTTTATTTTCGACTTCTCATTTTTACTCTTTGAATATTCTTTTAATTAACTTCGAAATTTTTAAATATCTTTATTCTTACTAAAATACATTTATGAACATTTTTCGTCTTAATACTTTTCTTTATTTTCGATTTCTCATTTTTACTCTTTGAATATTCTTTTGATTAATTTCGAAATTTTTAAATATCTTTAATCTTACTAAAATACATTTATGAACATTTTTCGTCTTTACACTTTTCTTTATTTTCGACTTCTCATTTTTACTCTTTGAATATTCTTTTGATTAAAGTATTAAGGTTTTAAATATCTTTATTCTTTCTAAAATACATTTATGAACATTTTTCGTCTTTACACTTTTCTTTATTTTCGATTTCTCATTTTTGCTCTTTGAATATTCTTTTGATTAATTTATTAATGTTTTAAATATCTTTAATCTTACTAAAATACATTTATGAACATTTTTCGTCTTAATACTTTTCTTTATTTTCGACTTCTCATTTTTACTCTTTGAATATTCTTTTGATTAAAGTATTAAGGTTTTAAATATCTTTATTCTTTCTAAAATACATTTATGAACATTTTTCGTCTTTACACTTTTCTTTATTTTCGATTTCTCATTTTTGCTCTTTGAATATTCTTTTGATTAATTTATTAATGTTTTAAATATCTTTAATCTTTCCAAAATACATTTATGAACATTTTTCGTCTTTACACTTTTCTTTATTTTCGACTTCTCATTTTTACTCTTTGAATATTCTTTTGATTAAAGTATTAAGGTTTTAAATATCTTTATTCTTACTAAAATACATTTATGAACATTGTTCGTCTTTACACTTTTCTTTATTTTCGACTTCTCATTTTTACTCTTTGAATATTCTTTTGATTAATTTATTAATGTTTTAAATATCTTTATTCTTACTAAAATACATTTATGAACATTTTTCGTCTTAATACTTTTCTTTATTTTCGACTTGTCATTTTTACTCTTTGAATATTCTTTTGATTAATTTCGAAATTTTTAAATATCTTTATTCTTACTAAAATACATTTATGAACATTGTTCGTCTTAATACTTTTCTTTATTTTCGACTTCTCATTTTTACTCTTTGAATATTCTTTTGATTAATTTCGAAATTTTTAAATATCTTTATTCTAACTAAAATACATTTATGAACATTTTTCGTCTTAATATTTTCTTTATTTTCGACTTCTCATTTTTACTCTTTGAATATTCTTTTGATTAATTTCGAAATTTTTAAATATCTTTAATCTTTCCAAAATACATTTATGAACATTTTTCGTCTTAATACTTTTCTTTATTTTCGACTTCTCATTTTTGCTCTTTGAATATTCTTTTGATTAATTTATTAATGTTTTAAATATCTTTAATCTTACTAAAATACATTTATGAACATTTTTCGTCTTAATACTTTTCTTTATTTTCGACTTCTCATTTTTGCTCTTTGAATATTCTATTGATTAAAGTATTAAGGTTTTAAATATCTTTATTCTTTCTAAAATACATTTATGAACATTTTTCGTCTTTACACTTTTCTTTATTTTCGATTTCTCATTTTTACTCTTTGAATATTCTTTTGATTAATTTCGAAATTTTTAAATATCTTTAATCTTTCCAAAATACATTTATGAACATTTTTCGTCTTTACACTTTTCTTTATTTTCGACTTCTCATTTTTACTCTTCGAATATTCTTTTGATTATCTTCGAAATTTTTAAATATCTTTATTCTTACTAAAATACATTTATGAACATTTTTCGTCTTAATACTTTTCTTTATTTTCGACTTCTCATTTTTGCTCTTTGAATATTCTTTTGATTAAAGTATTAAGGTTTTAAATATCTTTATTCTTTCTAAAATACATTTATGAACATTTTTCGTCTTTACACTTTTCTTTATTTTCGATTTCTCATTTTTACTCTTTGAATATTCTTTTGATTAAAGTATTAAGGTTTTAAATATCTTTATTCTTACTAAAATACATTTATGAACATTGTTCGTCTTTACACTTTTCTTTATTTTCGACTTCTCATTTTTACTCTTTGAATATTCTTTTGATTAATTTATTAATGTTTTAAATATCTTTATTCTTACTAAAATACATTTATGAACATTTTTCGTCTTAATACTTTTCTTTATTTTCGACTTCTCATTTTTACTCTTTGAATATTCTTTTGATTAATTTATTAATGTTTTAAATATCTTTATTCTTTCTAAAATACATTTATGAACATTGTTCGTCTTTACACTTTTCTTTATTTTCGACTTCTCATTTTTACTCTTTGAATATTCTTTTAATTAACTTCGAAATTTTTAAATATCTTTATTCTTACTAAAATACATTTATGAACATTTTTCGTCTTAATACTTTTCTTTATTTTCGACTTCTCATTTTTGCTCTTTGAATATTCTTTTGATTAATTTCGAAATTTTTAAATATCTTTAATTTTTCCAAAATACATTTATGAACATTTTTCGTCTTTACACTTTTCTTTATTTTCGACTTCTCATTTTTACTCTTTGAATATTCTTTTGATTAAAGTATTAAGGTTTTAAATATCTTTATTCTTACTAAAATACATTTATGAACATTGTTCGTCTTTACACTTTTCTTTATTTTCGACTTCTCATTTTTACTCTTTGAATATTCTTTTGATTAAAGTATTAAGGTTTTAAATATCTTTATTCTTACTAAAATACATTTATGAACATTTTTCGTCTTAATACTTTTCTTTATTTTCGACTTCTCATTTTTACTCTTTGAATATTCTTTTGATTAATTTCGAAATTTTTAAATATCTTTAATCTTTCTAAAATACATTTATGAACATTTTTCGTCTTAATACTTTTCTTTATTTTCGACTTCTCATTTTTACTCTTTGAATATTCTTTTGATTAATTTATTAAGGTTTTAAATATCTTTATTCTTTCTAAAATACATTTATGAACATTTTTCGTCTTTACACTTTTCTTTATTTTCGATTTCTCATTTTTGCTCTTTGAATATTCTTTTGATTAATTTATTAATGTTTTAAATATCTTTAATCTTACTAAAATACATTTATGAACATTTTTCGTCTTAATACTTTTCTTTATTTTCGACTTCTCATTTTTACTCTTTGAATATTCTTTTGATTAAAGTATTAAGGTTTTAAATATCTTTATTCTTTCTAAAATACATTTATGAACATTTTTCGTCTTTACACTTTTCTTTATTTTCGATTTCTCATTTTTGCTCTTTGAATATTCTTTTGATTAATTTATTAATGTTTTAAATATCTTTAATCTTTCCAAAATACATTTATGAACATTTTTCGTCTTAATACTTTTCTTTATTTTCGACTTCTCATTTTTACTCTTTGAATATTCTTTTGATTAATTTCGAAATTTTTAAATATCTTTATTCTTACTAAAATACATTTATGAACATTGTTCGTCTTAATACTTTTCTTTATTTTCGACTTCTCATTTTTACTCTTTGAATATTCTTTTGATTAATTTATTAATGTTTTAAATATCTTTATTCTTACTAAAATACATTTATGAACATTTTTCGTCTTAATACTTTTCTTTATTTTCGACTTGTCATTTTTACTCTTTGAATATTCTTTTGATTAATTTCGAAATTTTTAAATATCTTTATTCTTACTAAAATACATTTATGAACATTGTTCGTCTTAATACTTTTCTTTATTTTCGACTTCTCATTTTTACTCTTTGAATATTCTTTTGATTAATTTCGAAATTTTTAAATATCTTTATTCTTACTAAAATACATTTATGAACATTGTTCGTCTTAATACTTTTCTTTATTTTCGACTTCTCATTTTTACTCTTTGAATATTCTTTTGATTAATTTCGAAATTTTTAAATATCTTTATTCTTTCTAAAATACATTTATGAACATTTTTCGTCTTTACACTTTTCTTTATTTTCGATTTCTCATTTTTGCTCTTTGAATATTCTTTTGATTAATTTATTAATTTTTTAAATATCTTTAATCTTACTAAAATACATTTATGAACATTTTTCGTCTTAATACTTTTCTTTATTTTCGACTTCTCATTTTTGCTCTTTGAATATTCTTTTGATTAAAGTATTAAGGTTTTAAATATCTTTATTCTTTCTAAAATACATTTATGAACATTTTTCGTCTTTACACTTTTCTTTATTTTCGATTTCTCATTTTTACTCTTTGAATATTCTTTTGATTAATTTATTAATGTTTTAAATATCTTTATTCTTACTAAAATACATTTATGAACATTTTTCGTCTTAATACTTTTCTTTATTTTCGACTTGTCATTTTTACTCTTTGAATATTCTTTTGATTAATTTCGAAATTTTTAAATATCTTTATTCTTACTAAAATACATTTATGAACATTGTTCGTCTTAATACTTTTCTTTATTTTCGACTTCTCATTTTTGCTCTTTGAATATTCTTTTGATTAAAGTATTAAGGTTTTAAATATCTTTATTCTTTCTAAAATACATTTATGAACATTTTTCGTCTTTACACTTTTCTTTATTTTCGATTTCTCATTTTTGCTCTTTGAATATTCTTTTGATTAATTTATTAATGTTTTAAATATCTTTAATTTTTCCAAAATACATTTATGAACATTTTTCGTCTTTACACTTTTCTTTATTTTCGACTTCTCATTTTTACTCTTTGAATATTCTTTTGATTAAAGTATTAAGGTTTTAAATATCTTTATTCTTACTAAAATACATTTATGAACATTTTTCGTCTTAATACTTTTCTTTATTTTCGACTTCTCATTTTTACTCTTTGAATATTCTTTTAATTAACTTCGAAATTTTTAAATATCTTTATTCTTACTAAAATACATTTATGAACATTTTTCGTCTTAATACTTTTCTTTATTTTCGATTTCTCATTTTTACTCTTTGAATATTCTTTTGATTAATTTCGAAATTTTTAAATATCTTTATTCTTTCTAAAATACATTTATGAACATTGTTCGTCTTTACACTTTTCTTTATTTTCGACTTCTCATTTTTACTCTTTGAATATTCTTTTAATTAACTTCGAAATTTTTAAATATCTTTATTCTTACTAAAATACATTTATGAACATTTTTCGTCTTAATACTTTTCTTTATTTTCGATTTCTCATTTTTACTCTTTGAATATTCTTTTGATTAATTTCGAAATTTTTAAATATCTTTAATCTTACTAAAATACATTTATGAACATTTTTCGTCTTTACACTTTTCTTTATTTTCGACTTCTCATTTTTACTCTTTGAATATTCTTTTGATTAAAGTATTAAGGTTTTAAATATCTTTATTCTTTCTAAAATACATTTATGAACATTTTTCGTCTTTACACTTTTCTTTATTTTCGATTTCTCATTTTTGCTCTTTGAATATTCTTTTGATTAATTTATTAATGTTTTAAATATCTTTAATCTTACTAAAATACATTTATGAACATTTTTCGTCTTAATACTTTTCTTTATTTTCGACTTCTCATTTTTACTCTTTGAATATTCTTTTGATTAAAGTATTAAGGTTTTAAATATCTTTATTCTTTCTAAAATACATTTATGAACATTTTTCGTCTTTACACTTTTCTTTATTTTCGATTTCTCATTTTTGCTCTTTGAATATTCTTTTGATTAATTTATTAATGTTTTAAATATCTTTAATCTTTCCAAAATACATTTATGAACATTTTTCGTCTTTACACTTTTCTTTATTTTCGACTTCTCATTTTTACTCTTTGAATATTCTTTTGATTAAAGTATTAAGGTTTTAAATATCTTTATTCTTACTAAAATACATTTATGAACATTGTTCGTCTTTACACTTTTCTTTATTTTCGACTTCTCATTTTTACTCTTTGAATATTCTTTTGATTAATTTATTAATGTTTTAAATATCTTTATTCTTACTAAAATACATTTATGAACATTTTTCGTCTTAATACTTTTCTTTATTTTCGACTTGTCATTTTTACTCTTTGAATATTCTTTTGATTAATTTCGAAATTTTTAAATATCTTTATTCTTACTAAAATACATTTATGAACATTGTTCGTCTTAATACTTTTCTTTATTTTCGACTTCTCATTTTTACTCTTTGAATATTCTTTTGATTAATTTCGAAATTTTTAAATATCTTTATTCTAACTAAAATACATTTATGAACATTTTTCGTCTTAATATTTTCTTTATTTTCGACTTCTCATTTTTACTCTTTGAATATTCTTTTGATTAATTTCTAAATTTTTAAATATCTTTAATCTTTCCAAAATACATTTATGAACATTTTTCGTCTTAATACTTTTCTTTATTTTCGACTTCTCATTTTTGCTCTTTGAATATTCTTTTGATTAATTTATTAATGTTTTAAATATCTTTAATCTTACTAAAATACATTTATGAACATTTTTCGTCTTAATACTTTTCTTTATTTTCGACTTCTCATTTTTGCTCTTTGAATATTCTATTGATTAAAGTATTAAGGTTTTAAATATCTTTATTCTTTCTAAAATACATTTATGAACATTTTTCGTCTTTACACTTTTCTTTATTTTCGATTTCTCATTTTTACTCTTTGAATATTCTTTTGATTAATTTCGAAATTTTTAAATATCTTTAATCTTTCCAAAATACATTTATGAACATTTTTCGTCTTTACACTTTTCTTTATTTTCGACTTCTCATTTTTACTCTTCGAATATTCTTTTGATTATCTTCGAAATTTTTAAATATCTTTATTCTTACTAAAATACATTTATGAACATTTTTCGTCTTAATACTTTTCTTTATTTTCGACTTCTCATTTTTGCTCTTTGAATATTCTTTTGATTAAAGTATTAAGGTTTTAAATATCTTTATTCTTTCTAAAATACATTTATGAACATTTTTCGTCTTTACACTTTTCTTTATTTTCGATTTCTCATTTTTACTCTTTGAATATTCTTTTGATTAAAGTATTAAGGTTTTAAATATCTTTATTCTTACTAAAATACATTTATGAACATTGTTCGTCTTTACACTTTTCTTTATTTTCGACTTCTCATTTTTACTCTTTGAATATTCTTTTGATTAATTTATTAATGTTTTAAATATCTTTATTCTTACTAAAATACATTTATGAACATTTTTCGTCTTAATACTTTTCTTTATTTTCGACTTCTCATTTTTACTCTTTGAATATTCTTTTGATTAATTTATTAATGTTTTAAATATCTTTATTCTTTCTAAAATACATTTATGAACATTGTTCGTCTTTACACTTTTCTTTATTTTCGACTTCTCATTTTTACTCTTTGAATATTCTTTTAATTAACTTCGAAATTTTTAAATATCTTTATTCTTACTAAAATACATTTATGAACATTTTTCGTCTTAATACTTTTCTTTATTTTCGACTTCTCATTTTTGCTCTTTGAATATTCTTTTGATTAATTTCGAAATTTTTAAATATCTTTAATTTTTCCAAAATACATTTATGAACATTTTTCGTCTTTACACTTTTCTTTATTTTCGACTTCTCATTTTTACTCTTTGAATATTCTTTTGATTAAAGTATTAAGGTTTTAAATATCTTTATTCTTACTAAAATACATTTATGAACATTGTTCGTCTTTACACTTTTCTTTATTTTCGACTTCTCATTTTTACTCTTTGAATATTCTTTTGATTAAAGTATTAAGGTTTTAAATATCTTTATTCTTACTAAAATACATTTATGAACATTTTTCGTCTTAATACTTTTCTTTATTTTCGACTTCTCATTTTTACTCTTTGAATATTCTTTTGATTAATTTCGAAATTTTTAAATATCTTTAATCTTTCTAAAATACATTTATGAACATTTTTCGTCTTAATACTTTTCTTTATTTTCGACTTCTCATTTTTACTCTTTGAATATTCTTTTGATTAATTTATTAAGGTTTTAAATATCTTTATTCTTTCTAAAATACATTTATGAACATTTTTCGTCTTTACACTTTTCTTTATTTTCGATTTCTCATTTTTGCTCTTTGAATATTCTTTTGATTAATTTATTAATGTTTTAAATATCTTTAATCTTACTAAAATACATTTATGAACATTTTTCGTCTTAATACTTTTCTTTATTTTCGACTTCTCATTTTTACTCTTTGAATATTCTTTTGATTAAAGTATTAAGGTTTTAAATATCTTTATTCTTTCTAAAATACATTTATGAACATTTTTCGTCTTTACACTTTTCTTTATTTTCGATTTCTCATTTTTGCTCTTTGAATATTCTTTTGATTAATTTATTAATGTTTTAAATATCTTTAATCTTTCCAAAATACATTTATGAACATTTTTCGTCTTAATACTTTTCTTTATTTTCGACTTCTCATTTTTACTCTTTGAATATTCTTTTGATTAATTTCGAAATTTTTAAATATCTTTATTCTTACTAAAATACATTTATGAACATTGTTCGTCTTAATACTTTTCTTTATTTTCGACTTCTCATTTTTACTCTTTGAATATTCTTTTGATTAATTTATTAATGTTTTAAATATCTTTATTCTTACTAAAATACATTTATGAACATTTTTCGTCTTAATACTTTTCTTTATTTTCGACTTGTCATTTTTACTCTTTGAATATTCTTTTGATTAATTTCGAAATTTTTAAATATCTTTATTCTTACTAAAATACATTTATGAACATTGTTCGTCTTAATACTTTTCTTTATTTTCGACTTCTCATTTTTACTCTTTGAATATTCTTTTGATTAATTTCGAAATTTTTAAATATCTTTATTCTTACTAAAATACATTTATGAACATTGTTCGTCTTAATACTTTTCTTTATTTTCGACTTCTCATTTTTACTCTTTGAATATTCTTTTGATTAATTTCGAAATTTTTAAATATCTTTATTCTTTCTAAAATACATTTATGAACATTTTTCGTCTTAATACTTTTCTTTATTTTCGACTTCTCATTTTTGCTCTTTGAATATTCTTTTGATTAATTTATTAATGTTTTAAATATCTTTATTCTTTCTAAAATACATTTATGAACATTTTTCGTCTTAATACTTTTCTTTATTTTCGACTTCTCATTTTTACTCTTTGAATATTCTTTTGATTAAAGTATTAAGGTTTTAAATATCTTTATTCTTACTAAAATACATTTATGAACATTGTTCGTCTTTACACTTTTCTTTATTTTCGACTTCTCATTTTTACTCTTTGAATATTCTTTTGATTAATTTATTAATGTTTTAAATATCTTTATTCTTACTAAAATACATTTATGAACATTTTTCGTCTTAATACTTTTCTTTATTTTCGATTTCTCATTTTTGCTCTTTGAATATTCTTTTGATTAAAGTATTAAGGTTTTAAAGATCTTTATTCTTTCTAAAATACATTTATGAACATTTTTCGTCTTTACACTTTTCTTTATTTTCGATTTCTCATTTTTACTCTTTGAATATTCTTTTGATTAATTTATTAATGTTTTAAATATCTTTATTCTTACTAAAATACATTTATGAACATTTTTCGTCTTAATACTTTTCTTTATTTTCGACTTGTCATTTTTACTCTTTGAATATTCTTTTGATTAAAGTATTAAGGTTTTAAATATCTTTATTCTTACTAAAATACATTTATGAACATTTTTCGTCTTAATACTTTTCTTTATTTTCGACTTCTCATTTTTGCTCTTTGAATATTCTTTTGATTAAAGTATTAAGGTTTTAAATATCTTTATTCTTTCTAAAATACATTTATGAACATTTTTCGTCTTTACACTTTTCTTTATTTTCGATTTCTCATTTTTGCTCTTTGAATATTCTTTTGATTAATTTATTAATGTTTTAAATATCTTTAATTTTTCCAAAATACATTTATGAACATTTTTCGTCTTTACACTTTTCTTTATTTTCGACTTCTCATTTTTACTCTTTGAATATTCTTTTGATTAAAGTATTAAGGTTTTAAATATCTTTATTCTTACTAAAATACATTTATGAACATTTTTCGTCTTAATACTTTTCTTTATTTTCGACTTCTCATTTTTGCTCTTTGAATATTCTTTTGATTAATTTATTAATGTTTTAAATATCTTTATTCTTTCTAAAATACATTTATGAACATTTTTCGTCTTAATACTTTTCTTTATTTTCGACTTCTCATTTTTACTCTTTGAATATTCTTTTGATTAAAGTATTAAGGTTTTAAATATCTTTATTCTTTCTAAAATACATTTATGAACATTGTTCGTCTTTACACTTTTCTTTATTTTCGACTTCTCATTTTTACTCTTTGAATATTCTTTTAATTAACTTCGAAATTTTTAAATATCTTTATTCTTACTAAAATACATTTATGAACATTTTTCGTCTTAATACTTTTCTTTATTTTCGATTTCTCATTTTTACTCTTTGAATATTCTTTTGATTAATTTCGAAATTTTTAAATATCTTTAATCTTACTAAAATACATTTATGAACATTTTTCGTCTTTACACTTTTCTTTATTTTCGACTTCTCATTTTTACTCTTTGAATATTCTTTTGATTAAAGTATTAAGGTTTTAAATATCTTTATTCTTTCTAAAATACATTTATGAACATTTTTCGTCTTTACACTTTTCTTTATTTTCGATTTCTCATTTTTGCTCTTTGAATATTCTTTTGATTAAAGTATTAAGGTTTTAAATATCTTTATTCTTACTAAAATACATTTATGAACATTTTTCGTCTTAATACTTTTCTTTATTTTCGACTTCTCATTTTTACTCTTTGAATATTCTTTTGATTAAAGTATTAAGGTTTTAAATATCTTTATTCTTTCTAAAATACATTTATGAACATTGTTCGTCTTTACACTTTTCTTTATTTTCGACTTCTCATTTTTACTCTTTGAATATTCTTTTGATTAATTTATTAATGTTTTAAATATCTTTAATCTTTCCAAAATACATTTATGAACATTTTTCGTCTTTACACTTTTCTTTATTTTCGACTTCTCATTTTTACTCTTTGAATATTCTTTTGATTAAAGTATTAAGGTTTTAAATATCTTTATTCTTTCTAAAATACATTTATGAACATTGTTCGTCTTTACACTTTTCTTTATTTTCGACTTCTCATTTTTACTCTTTGAATATTCTTTTGATTAATTTATTAATGTTTTAAATATCTTTAATCTTTCCAAAATACATTTATGAACATTTTTCGTCTTTACACTTTTCTTTATTTTCGACTTCTCATTTTTACTCTTTGAATATTCTTTTGATTAAAGTATTAAGGTTTTAAATATCTTTATTCTTACTAAAATACATTTATGAACATTGTTCGTCTTTACACTTTTCTTTATTTTCGACTTCTCATTTTTACTCTTTGAATATTCTTTTGATTAATTTATTAATGTTTTAAATATCTTTATTCTTACTAAAATACATTTATGAACATTTTTCGTCTTAATACTTTTCTTTATTTTCGACTTGTCATTTTTACTCTTTGAATATTCTTTTGATTAATTTCGAAATTTTTAAATATCTTTATTCTTACTAAAATACATTTATGAACATTGTTCGTCTTAATACTTTTCTTTATTTTCGACTTCTCATTTTTACTCTTTGAATATTCTTTTGATTAATTTCGAAATTTTTAAATATCTTTATTCTAACTAAAATACATTTATGAACATTTTTCGTCTTAATATTTTCTTTATTTTCGACTTCTCATTTTTACTCTTTGAATATTCTTTTGATTAATTTCGAAATTTTTAAATATCTTTAATCTTTCCAAAATACATTTATGAACATTTTTCGTCTTAATACTTTTCTTTATTTTCGACTTCTCATTTTTACTCTTTGAATATTCTTTTGATTAAAGTATTAAGGTTTTAAATATCTTTATTCTTTCTAAAATACATTTATGAACATTTTTCGTCTTTACACTTTTCTTTATTTTCGATTTCTCATTTTTGCTCTTTGAATATTCTTTTGATTAATTTATTAATGTTTTAAATATCTTTAATCTTACTAAAATACATTTATGAACATTTTTCGTCTTAATACTTTTCTTTATTTTCGACTTCTCATTTTTACTCTTTGAATATTCTATTGATTAAAGTATTAAGGTTTTAAATATCTTTATTCTTTCTAAAATACATTTATGAACATTGTTCGTCTTTACACTTTTCTTTATTTTCGATTTCTCATTTTTACTCTTTGAATATTCTTTTAATTAACTTCGAAATTTTTAAATATCTTTATTCTTACTAAAATACATTTATGAACATTTTTCGTCTTTACACTTTTCTTTATTTTCGACTTCTCATTTTTACTCTTCGAATATTCTATTGATTAAAGTATTAAGGTTTTAAATATCTTTATTCTTTCTAAAATACATTTATGAACATTGTTCGTCTTTACACTTTTCTTTATTTTCGATTTCTCATTTTTACTCTTTGAATATTCTTTTAATTAACTTCGAAATTTTTAAATATCTTTATTCTTACTAAAATACATTTATGAACATTTTTCGTCTTAATACTTTTCTTTATTTTCGACTTCTCATTTTTACTCTTTGAATATTCTATTGATTAAAGTATTAAGGTTTTAAATATCTTTATTCTTTCTAAAATACATTTATGAACATTGTTCGTCTTTACACTTTTCTTTATTTTCGATTTCTCATTTTTACTCTTTGAATATTCTTTTAATTAACTTCGAAATTTTTAAATATCTTTATTCTTACTAAAATACATTTATGAACATTTTTCGTCTTTACACTTTTCTTTATTTTCGACTTCTCATTTTTACTCTTCGAATATTCTTTTGATTATCTTCGAAATTTTTAAATATCTTTATTCTTACTAAAATACATTTATGAACATTTTTCGTCTTAATACTTTTCTTTATTTTCGACTTCTCATTTTTGCTCTTTGAATATTCTTTTGATTAAAGTATTAAGGTTTTAAATATCTTTATTCTTTCTAAAATACATTTATGAACATTTTTCGTCTTTACACTTTTCTTTATTTTCGATTTCTCATTTTTGCTCTTTGAATATTCTTTTGATTAAAGTATTAAGGTTTTAAATATCTTTATTCTTACTAAAATACATTTATGAACATTGTTCGTCTTTACACTTTTCTTTATTTTCGACTTCTCATTTTTACTCTTTGAATATTCTTTTGATTAATTTATTAATGTTTTAAATATCTTTATTCTTACTAAAATACATTTATGAACATTTTTCGTCTTAATACTTTTCTTTATTTTCGACTTCTCATTTTTACTCTTTGAATATTCTTTTGATTAATTTATTAATGTTTTAAATATCTTTATTCTTTCTAAAATACATTTATGAACATTGTTCGTCTTTACACTTTTCTTTATTTTCGACTTCTCATTTTTACTCTTTGAATATTCTTTTAATTAACTTCGAAATTTTTAAATATCTTTATTCTTACTAAAATACATTTATGAACATTTTTCGTCTTAATACTTTTCTTTATTTTCGACTTCTCATTTTTACTCTTTGAATATTCTTTTGATTAATTTCGAAATTTTTAAATATCTTTAATTTTTCCAAAATACATTTATGAACATTTTTCGTCTTTACACTTTTCTTTATTTTCGACTTCTCATTTTTACTCTTTGAATATTCTTTTGATTAAAGTATTAAGGTTTTAAATATCTTTATTCTTACTAAAATACATTTATGAACATTGTTCGTCTTAATACTTTTCTTTATTTTCGACTTCTCATTTTTACTCTTTGAATATTCTTTTGATTAAAGTATTAAGGTTTTAAATATCTTTATTCTTACTAAAATACATTTATGAACATTTTTCGTCTTAATACTTTTCTTTATTTTCGACTTCTCATTTTTACTCTTTGAATATTCTTTTGATTAATTTCGAAATTTTTAAATATCTTTAATCTTACTAAAATACATTTATGAACATTTTTCGTCTTTACACTTTTCTTTATTTTCGACTTCTCATTTTTACTCTTTGAATATTCTTTTGATTAAAGTATTAAGGTTTTAAATATCTTTATTCTTTCTAAAATACATTTATGAATTTTTTTTCGTCTTTACACTTTTCTTTATTTTCGATTTCTCATTTTTGCTCTTTGAATATTCTTTTGATTAATTTATTAATGTTTTAAATATCTTTAATCTTACTAAAATACATTTATGAACATTTTTCGTCTTAATACTTTTCTTTATTTTCGACTTCTCATTTTTACTCTTTGAATATTCTTTTGATTAATTTCGAAATTTTTAAATATCTTTATTCTTACTAAAATACATTTATGAACATTTTTCGTCTTAATACTTTTCTTTATTTTCGACTTCTCATTTTTGCTCTTTGAATATTCTTTTGATTAAAGTATTAAGGTTTTAAATATCTTTATTCTTTCTAAAATACATTTATGAACATTTTTCGTCTTTACACTTTTCTTTATTTTCGATTTCTCATTTTTGCTCTTTGAATATTCTTTTGATTAATTTATTAATGTTTTAAATATCTTTAATTTTTCCAAAATACATTTATGAACATTTTTCGTCTTTACACTTTTCTTTATTTTCGACTTCTCATTTTTACTCTTTGAATATTCTTTTGATTAAAGTATTAAGGTTTTAAATATCTTTATTCTTACTAAAATACATTTATGAACATTTTTCGTCTTAATACTTTTCTTTATTTTCGACTTCTCATTTTTGCTCTTTGAATATTCTTTTGATTAATTTATTAATGTTTTAAATATCTTTATTCTTTCTAAAATACATTTATGAACATTTTTCGTCTTAATACTTTTCTTTATTTTCGACTTCTCATTTTTACTCTTTGAATATTCTTTTGATTAAAGTATTAAGGTTTTAAATATCTTTATTCTTTCTAAAATACATTTATGAACATTGTTCGTCTTTACACTTTTCTTTATTTTCGACTTCTCATTTTTACTCTTTGAATATTCTTTTAATTAACTTCGAAATTTTTAAATATCTTTATTCTTACTAAAATACATTTATGAACATTTTTCGTCTTAATACTTTTCTTTATTTTCGATTTCTCATTTTTACTCTTTGAATATTCTTTTGATTAATTTCGAAATTTTTAAATATCTTTAATCTTACTAAAATACATTTATGAACATTTTTCGTCTTTACACTTTTCTTTATTTTCGACTTCTCATTTTTACTCTTTGAATATTCTTTTGATTAAAGTATTAAGGTTTTAAATATCTTTATTCTTTCTAAAATACATTTATGAACATTTTTCGTCTTTACACTTTTCTTGATTTTCGATTTCTCATTTTTGCTCTTTGAATATTCTTTTGATTAAAGTATTAAGGTTTTAAATATCTTTAATCTTTCCAAAATACATTTATGAACATTTTTCGTCTTAATACTTTTCTTTATTTTCGACTTCTCATTTTTACTCTTTGAATATTCTTTTGATTAAAGTATTAAGGTTTTAAATATCTTTATTCTTTCTAAAATACATTTATGAACATTGTTCGTCTTTACACTTTTCTTTATTTTCGACTTCTCATTTTTACTCTTTGAATATTCTTTTGATTAATTTATTAATGTTTTAAATATCTTTAATCTTTCCAAAATACATTTATGAACATTTTTCGTCTTTACACTTTTCTTTATTTTCGACTTCTCATTTTTACTCTTTGAATATTCTTTTGATTAAAGTATTAAGGTTTTAAATATCTTTATTCTTTCTAAAATACATTTATGAACATTGTTCGTCTTTACACTTTTCTTTATTTTCGACTTCTCATTTTTACTCTTTGAATATTCTTTTGATTAATTTATTAATGTTTTAAATATCTTTAATCTTTCCAAAATACATTTATGAACATTTTTCGTCTTTACACTTTTCTTTATTTTCGACTTCTCATTTTTACTCTTTGAATATTCTTTTGATTAAAGTATTAAGGTTTTAAATATCTTTATTCTTACTAAAATACATTTATGAACATTGTTCGTCTTTACACTTTTCTTTATTTTCGACTTCTCATTTTTACTCTTTGAATATTCTTTTGATTAATTTATTAATGTTTTAAATATCTTTATTCTTACTAAAATACATTTATGAACATTTTTCGTCTTAATACTTTTCTTTATTTTCGACTTGTCATTTTTACTCTTTGAATATTCTTTTGATTAATTTCGAAATTTTTAAATATCTTTATTCTTACTAAAATACATTTATGAACATTGTTCGTCTTAATACTTTTCTTTATTTTCGACTTCTCATTTTTACTCTTTGAATATTCTTTTGATTAATTTCGAAATTTTTAAATATCTTTATTCTAACTAAAATACATTTATGAACATTTTTCGTCTTAATATTTTCTTTATTTTCGACTTCTCATTTTTACTCTTTGAATATTCTTTTGATTAATTTATTAATGTTTTAAATATCTTTAATCTTACTAAAATACATTTATGAACATTTTTCGTCTTAATACTTTTCTTTATTTTCGACTTCTCATTTTTACTCTTTGAATATTCTTTTGATTAAAGTATTAAGGTTTTAAATATCTTTATTCTTTCTAAAATACATTTATGAACATTTTTCGTCTTTACACTTTTCTTTATTTTCGATTTCTCATTTTTGCTCTTTGAATATTCTTTTGATTAATTTATTAATGTTTTAAATATCTTTAATCTTACTAAAATACATTTATGAACATTTTTCGTCTTAATACTTTTCTTTATTTTCGACTTCTCATTTTTGCTCTTTGAATATTCTATTGATTAAAGTATTAAGGTTTTAAATATCTTTATTCTTTCTAAAATACATTTATGAACATTTTTCGTCTTTACACTTTTCTTTATTTTCGATTTCTCATTTTTACTCTTTGAATATTCTTTTGATTAATTTCGAAATTTTTAAATATCTTTAATCTTTCCAAAATACATTTATGAACATTTTTCGTCTTTACACTTTTCTTTATTTTCGACTTCTCATTTTTACTCTTCGAATATTCTTTTGATTATCTTCGAAATTTTTAAATATCTTTATTCTTACTAAAATACATTTATGAACATTTTTCGTCTTAATACTTTTCTTTATTTTCGACTTCTCATTTTTGCTCTTTGAATATTCTTTTGATTAAAGTATTAAGGTTTTAAATATCTTTATTCTTTCTAAAATACATTTATGAACATTTTTCGTCTTTACACTTTTCTTTATTTTCGATTTCTCATTTTTGCTCTTTGAATATTCTTTTGATTAAAGTATTAAGGTTTTAAATATCTTTATTCTTACTAAAATACATTTATGAACATTGTTCGTCTTTACACTTTTCTTTATTTTCGACTTCTCATTTTTACTCTTTGAATATTCTTTTGATTAATTTATTAATGTTTTAAATATCTTTATTCTTACTAAAATACATTTATGAACATTTTTCGTCTTAATACTTTTCTTTATTTTCGACTTCTCATTTTTACTCTTTGAATATTCTTTTGATTAATTTATTAATGTTTTAAATATCTTTATTCTTTCTAAAATACATTTATGAACATTGTTCGTCTTTACACTTTTCTTTATTTTCGACTTCTCATTTTTACTCTTTGAATATTCTTTTAATTAACTTCGAAATTTTTAAATATCTTTATTCTTACTAAAATACATTTATGAACATTTTTCGTCTTAATACTTTTCTTTATTTTCGACTTCTCATTTTTACTCTTTGAATATTCTTTTGATTAATTTCGAAATTTTTAAATATCTTTAATTTTTCCAAAATACATTTATGAACATTTTTCGTCTTTACACTTTTCTTTATTTTCGACTTCTCATTTTTACTCTTTGAATATTCTTTTGATTAAAGTATTAAGGTTTTAAATATCTTTATTCTTACTAAAATACATTTATGAACATTGTTCGTCTTAATACTTTTCTTTATTTTCGACTTCTCATTTTTACTCTTTGAATATTCTTTTGATTAAAGTATTAAGGTTTTAAATATCTTTATTCTTACTAAAATACATTTATGAACATTTTTCGTCTTAATACTTTTCTTTATTTTCGACTTCTCATTTTTACTCTTTGAATATTCTTTTGATTAATTTCGAAATTTTTAAATATCTTTAATCTTACTAAAATACATTTATGAACATTTTTCGTCTTTACACTTTTCTTTATTTTCGACTTCTCATTTTTACTCTTTGAATATTCTTTTGATTAAAGTATTAAGGTTTTAAATATCTTTATTCTTTCTAAAATACATTTATGAATTTTTTTTCGTCTTTACACTTTTCTTTATTTTCGATTTCTCATTTTTGCTCTTTGAATATTCTTTTGATTAATTTATTAATGTTTTAAATATCTTTAATCTTACTAAAATACATTTATGAACATTTTTCGTCTTAATACTTTTCTTTATTTTCGACTTCTCATTTTTACTCTTTGAATATTCTTTTGATTAAAGTATTAAGGTTTTAAATATCTTTATTCTTTCTAAAATACATTTATGAACATTTTTCGTCTTTACACTTTTCTTTATTTTCGATTTCTCATTTTTGCTCTTTGAATATTCTTTTGATTAATTTATTAATGTTTTAAATATCTTTAATCTTTCCAAAATACATTTATGAACATTTTTCGTCTTTACACTTTTCTTTATTTTCGACTTCTCATTTTTACTCTTTGAATATTCTTTTGATTAAAGTATTAAGGTTTTAAATATCTTTATTCTTACTAAAATACATTTATGAACATTGTTCGTCTTTACACTTTTCTTTATTTTCGACTTCTCATTTTTACTCTTTGAATATTCTTTTGATTAATTTATTAATGTTTTAAATATCTTTATTCTTACTAAAATACATTTATGAACATTTTTCGTCTTAATACTTTTCTTTATTTTCGACTTGTCATTTTTACTCTTTGAATATTCTTTTGATTAATTTCGAAATTTTTAAATATCTTTATTCTTACTAAAATACATTTATGAACATTGTTCGTCTTAATACTTTTCTTTATTTTCGACTTCTCATTTTTACTCTTTGAATATTCTTTTGATTAATTTATTAATGTTTTAAATATCTTTATTCTTACTAAAATACATTTATGAACATTGTTCGTCTTTACACTTTTCTTTATTTTCGACTTCTCATTTTTACTCTTTGAATATTCTTTTGATTAATTTATTAATGTTTTAAATATCTTTATTCTTACTAAAATACATTTATGAACATTTTTCGTCTTAATACTTTTCTTTATTTTCGACTTCTCATTTTTGCTCTTTGAATATTCTTTTGATTAATTTATTAATGTTTTAAATATCTTTATTCTTTCTAAAATACATTTATGAACATTTTTCGTCTTAATACTTTTCTTTATTTTCGACTTCTCATTTTTACTCTTTGAATATTCTTTTGATTAAAGTATTAAGGTTTTAAATATCTTTATTCTTACTAAAATACATTTATGAACATTGTTCGTCTTTACACTTTTCTTTATTTTCGACTTCTCATTTTTACTCTTTGAATATTCTTTTGATTAATTTATTAATGTTTTAAATATCTTTATTCTTACTAAAATACATTTATGAACATTTTTCGTCTTAATACTTTTCTTTATTTTCGACTTCTCATTTTTACTCTTTGAATATTCTTTTGATTAATTTCGAAATTTTTAAATATCTTTAATCTTTCCAAAATACATTTATGAACATTTTTCGTCTTTACACTTTTCTTTATTTTCGACTTCTCATTTTTACTCTTTGAATATTCTTTTGATTAAAGTATTAAGGTTTTAAATATCTTTATTCTTACTAAAATACATTTATGAACATTTTTCGTCTTAATACTTTTCTTTATTTTCGATTTCTCATTTTTACTCTTTGAATATTCTTTTGATTAATTTCGAAATTTTTAAATATCTTTATTCTTTCTAAAATACATTTATGAACATTGTTCGTCTTTACACTTTTCTTTATTTTCGACTTCTCATTTTTACTCTTTGAATATTCTTTTGATTAATTTCGAAATTTTTAAATATCTTTATTCTTACTAAAATACATTTATGGACATTTTTCGTCTTTACACTTTTCTTTATTTTCGACTTCTCATTTTTACTATTTGAATATTCTTTTGATTAATTTCGAAATTTTTAAATATCTTTATTCTTTCTAAAATACATTTATGATTAATTTCGTCTTTACACTTTTCTTTATTTTCGACTTCTCATTTTTACTCTTTGAATATTCTTTTGATTAATTTCGAAATTTTTAAATATCATTATTCTTACTAAAATACATTTATGAACATTTTTCGTCTTTACACTTTTCTTTATTTTCGACTTCTCATTTTTACTCTTTGAATATTCTTTTGATTAATTTATTAATGTTTTAAATATCTTTATTCTTACTAAAATACATTTATGAACATTTTTCGTCTTAATACTTTTCTTTTTTTTCGACTTCTCATTTTTACTCTTTGAATATTCTTTTGATTAATTTCGAAATTTTTAAATATCTTTATTCTTTCTAAGATACATTTATGAACATTGTTCGTCTTAATACTTTTCTTTATTTTCGACTTCTCATTTTTGCTCTTTGAATATTCTTTTGATTAATTTATTAATGTTTTAAATATCTTTATTCTTTCCAAAATACATTTATGAACATTTTTCGTCTTTACACTTTTCTTTATTTTCGACTTCTCATTTTTACTCTTTGAATATTCTTTTGATTAAAGTATTAAGGTTTTAAATATCTTTATTCTTACTATAATACATTTATGAACATTTTTCGTCTTTACACTTTTCTTTATTTTCGACTTCTCATTTTTGCTCTTTGAATATTCTTTTGATTAATTTATTAATGTTTTAAATATCTTTATTCTTACTAAAATACATTTATGAACATTTTTCGTCTTAATACTTTTCTTTATTTTCGATTTCTCATTTTTACTCTTTGAATATTCTTTTGATTAATTTCGAAATTTTTAAATATCTTTATTCTTTCTAAAATACATTTATGAACATTTTTCGTCTTAATACTTTTCTTTATTTTCGACTTCTCATTTTTACTCTTTGAATATTCTTTTGATTAATTTATTAATGTTTTAAATATCTTTATTCTTTCTAAAATACATTTATGAACATTGTTCGTCTTTACACTTTTCTTTATTTTCGACTTCTCATTTTTACTCTTTGAATATTCTTTTGATTAATTTCGAAATTTTTAAATATCTTTATTCTTACTAAAATACATTTATGGACATTTTTCGTCTTTACACTTTTCTTTATTTTCGACTTCTCATTTTTACTCTTTGAATATTCTTTTGATTAATTTCGAAATTTTTAAATATCTTTATTCTTTCTAAGATACATTTATGAACATTTTTCGTCTTAATACTTTTCTTTATTTTCGATTTCTCATTTTTGCTCTTTGAATATTCTTTTGATTAATTTATTAATGTTTTAAATATCTTTATTCTTACTAAAATACATTTATGAACATTTTTCGTCTTTACACTTTTCTTTATTTTCGACTTCTCATTTTTACTCTTTGAATATTCTTTTGATTAAAGTATTAAGGTTTTAAATATCTTTATTCTTACTAAAATACATTTATGAACATTTTTCGTCTTAATACTTTTCTTTATTTTCGACTTCTCATTTTTACTCTTCGAATATTCTTTTGATTATCTTCGAAATTTTTAAATATCTTTATTCTTACTAAAATACATTTATGAACATTTTTCGTCTTAATACTTTTCTTTATTTTCGATTTCTCATTTTTGCTCTTTGAATATTCTTTTGATTAATTTATTAATGTTTTAAATATCTTTATTCTTACTAAAATACATTTATGAACATTTTTCGTCTTTACACTTTTCTTTATTTTCGACTTCTCATTTTTACTCTTTGAATATTCTTTTAATTAAAGTATTATGGTTTTAAATATCTTTATTCTTACTAAAATACATTTATGAACATTTTTCGTCTTAATACTTTTCTTTATTTTCGACTTCTCATTTTTACTCTTCGAATATTCTTTTGATTAAAGTATTATGGTTTTAAATATCTTTATTCTTACTAAAATACATTTATGAACATTTTTCGTCTTAATACTTTTCTTTATTTTCGACTTCTCATTTTTACTCTTTGAATATTCTTTTGATTAATTTATTAATGTTTTAAATATCTTTAATTTTTCTAAAATACATTTATGAACATTGTTCGTCTTTACACTTTTCTTTATTTTCGACTTCTCATTTTTACTCTTTGAATATTCTTTTAATTAACTTCGAAATTTTTAAATATCTTTATTCTTACTAAAATACATTTATGAACATTTTTCGTCTTAATACTTTTCTTTATTTTCGACTTCTCATTTTTACTCTTTGAATATTCTTTTGATTAAAGTATTAAGGTTTTAAATATCTTTATTCTTACTAAAATACATTTATGAACATTGTTCGTCTTTACACTTTTCTTTATTTTCGACTTCTCATTTTTACTCTTTGAATATTCTTTTGATTAATTTATTAATGTTTTAAATATCTTTATTCTTACTAAAATACATTTATGAACATTGTTCGTCTTTACACTTTTCTTTATTTTCGACTTCTCATTTTTACTCTTTGAATATTCTTTTGATTAATTTATTAATGTTTTAAATATCTTTATTCTTACTAAAATACATTTATGAACATTTTTCGTCTTAATACTTTTCTTTATTTTCGACTTGTCATTTTTACTCTTTGAATATTCTTTTGATTAATTTCGAAATTTTTAAATATCTTTAATCTTTCCAAAATACATTTATGAACATTTTTCGTCTTTACACTTTTCTTTATTTTCGACTTCTCATTTTTACTCTTTGAATATTCTTTTGATTAAAGTATTAAGGTTTTAAATATCTTTATTCTTACTAAAATACATTTATGAACATTTTTCGTCTTAATACTTTTCTTTTTTTTCGACTTCTCATTTTTACTCTTTGAATATTCTTTTGATTAATTTCGAAATTTTTAAATATCTTTATTCTTTCTAAAATACATTTATGAACATTTTTCGTCTTAATACTTTTCTTTATTTTCGACTTCTCATTTTTACTCTTTGAATATTCTTTTGATTAATTTATTAATGTTTTAAATATCTTTATTCTTACTAAAATACATTTATGAACATTTTTCGTCTTAATACTTTTCTTTTTTTTCGACTTCTCATTTTTACTCTTTGAATATTCTTTTGATTAATTTCGAAATTTTTAAATATCTTTATTCTTACTAAAATACATTTATGAACATTTTTCGTCTTAATACTTTTCTTTATTTTCGACTTCTCATTTTTGCTCTTTGAATATTCTTTTGATTAATTTATTAATGTTTTAAATATCTTTATTCTTACTAAAATACATTTATGAACATTTTTCGTCTTAATACTTTTCTTTATTTTCGACTTCTCATTTTTACTCTTTGAATATTCTTTTGATTAATTTATTAATGTTTTAAATATCTTTATTTTTACTAAAATGCATTTATGAACATTTTTCGTCTCTACACTTTTCTTTATTTTCGACTTCTCATTTTTACTCTTTGAATATTCTTTTGATTAATTTATTAATGTTTTAAATATCTTTATTCTTACTAAAATACATTTATGAACATTGTTCGTCTTAATACTTTTCTTTTTTTTCGACTTCTCATTTTTACTCTTTGAATATTCTTTTGATTAATTTCGAAATTTTTAAATATCTTTATTCTTTCTAAAATACATTTATGAACATTTTTCGTCTTAATACTTTTCTTTATTTTCGACTTCTCATTTTTACTCTTTGAATATTCTTTTGATTAATTTCGAAATTTTTAAATATCTTTATTCTTTCCAAAATATATTTATGAACATTTTTCGTCTTTACACTTTTCTTTATTTTCGACTTCTCATTTTTACTCTTTGAATATTCTTTTGATTAATTTATTAATGTTTTAAATATCTTTATTCTTACTAAAATACATTTATGAACATTTTTCGTCTTAATACTTTTCTTTTTTTTCGACTTCTCATTTTTACTCTTTGAATATTCTTTTGATTAATTTCGAAATTTTTAAATATCTTTATTCTTTCCAAAATACATTTATGAACATTTTTCGTCTTTACACTTTTCTTTATTTTCGACTTCTCATTTTTACTCTTTGAATATTCTTTTGATTAATTTATTAATGTTTTAAATATCTTTATTCTTTCTAAAATACATTTATGAACATTTTTCGTCTTAATACTTTTCTTTATTTTCGACTTCTCATTTTTACTCTTTGAATATTCTTTTGATTAATTTCGAAATTTTTAAATATCTTTATTCTTTCCAAAATACATTTATGAACATTTTTCGTCTTTACACTTTTCTTTATTTTCGACTTCTCATTTTTACTCTTTGAATATTCTTTTGATTAATTTCGAAATTTTTAAATATCTTTATTCTTTCCAAAATACATCTATGAACATTTTTCGTCTTTACACTTTTCTTTATTTTCGACTTCTCATTTTTACTCTTTGAATATTCTTTTGATTAATTTATTAATGTTTTAAATATCTTTATTCTTACTAAAATACATTTATGAACATTGTTCGTCTTAATACTTTTCTTTATTTTCGACTTCTCATTTTTACTCTTTGAATATTCTTTTGATTAAAGTATTAAGGTTTTAAATATCTTTATTCTTTCCAAAATACATCTATGAACATTTTTCGTCTTAATACTTTTCTTTATTTTCGACTTCTCATTTTTACTCTTCGAATATTCTTTTGATTATCTTCGAAATTTTTAAATATCTTTATTCTTACTAAAATACATTTATGAACATTTTTCGTCTTAATACTTTTCTTTATTTTCGATTTCTCATTTTTGCTCTTTGAATATTCTTTTAATTAAAGTATTATGGTTTTAAATATCTTTATTCTTACTAAAATACATTTATGAACATTTTTCGTCTTTACACTTTTCTTTATTTTCGACTTCTCATTTTTGCTCTTTGAATATTCTTTTAATTAAAGTATTATGGTTTTAAATATCTTTATTCTTACTAAAATACATTTATGAACATTTTTCGTCTTAATACTTTTCTTTATTTTCGACTTCTCATTTTTACTCTTTGAATATTCTTTTGATTAATTTCGAAATTTTTAAATATCTTTATTCTTACTAAAATACATTTATGAACATTTTTCGTCTTAATACTTTTCTTTATTTTCGACTTCTCATTTTTACTCTTTGAATATTCTTTTGATTAATTTATTAATGTTTTAAATATCTTTAATCTTTCTAAAATACATTTATGAACATTGTTCGTCTTTACACTTTTCTTTATTTTCGACTTCTCATTTTTACTCTTTGAATATTCTTTTGATTAATTTCGAAATTTTTAAATATCTTTATTCTTTCTAAAATACATTTATGAACATTTTTCGTCTTAATACTTTTCTTTATTTTCGACTTCTCATTTTTACTCTTTGAATATTCTTTTGATTAAAGTATTAAGGTTTTAAATATCTTTATTCTTTCTAAAATACATTTATGAACATTTTTCGTCTTAATACTTTTCTTTATTTTCGACTTCTCATTTTTGCTCTTTGAATATTCTTTTGATTAATTTCTAAATTTTTAAATATCTTTATTCTTACTAAAATACATTTATGAACATTTTTCGTCTTTACACTTTTCTTTATTTTCGACTTCTCATTTTTACTCTTTGAATATTCTTTTGATTAAAGTATTAATGTTTTAAATATCTTTATTCTTACTAAAATACATTTATGAACATTTTTCGTCTTTACACTTTTCTTTATTTTCGACTTCTCATTTTTACTCTTTGAATATTCTTTTGATTAATTTATTAATGTTTTAAATATCTTTATTCTTACTAAAATACATTTATGAACATTTTTCGTCTTAATACTTTTCTTTATTTTCGACTTCTCATTTTTACTCTTTGAATATTCTTTTGATTAAAGTATTAATGTTTTAAATATCTTTATTCTTTCTAAAATACATTTATGAACATTGTTCGTCTTTACACTTTTCTTTATTTTCGACTTCTCATTTTTACTCTTTGAATATTCTTTTGATTAATTTCGAAATTTTTAAATATCTTTATTCTTTCCAAAATACATTTATGAACATTTTTCGTCTTTACACTTTTCTTTATTTTCGACTTCTCATTTTTACTCTTTGAATATTCTTTTGATTAATTTATTAATGTTTTAAATATCTTTATTCTTACTAAAATACATTTATGAACATTTTTCGTCTTAATACTTTTCTTTATTTTCGATTTCTCATTTTTACTCTTTGAATATTCTTTTGATTAATTTATTAATGTTTTAAATATCTTTATTCTTACTAAAATACATTTATGAACATTTTTCGTCTTAATACTTTTCTTTATTTTCGACTTCTCATTTTTACTCTTTGAATATTCTTTTGATTAATTTATTAATGTTTTAAATATCTTTATTCTTACTAAAATACATTTATGAACATTTTTCGTCTTTACACTTTTCTTTATTTTCGATTTCTCATTTGACTCTTTGAATATTCTTTTGATAAACTTCGAAATTTTTAAATATCTTTATTCTTACTAAAATACATTTATGAACATTTTTCGTCTTTACACTTTTCTTTATTTTCGACTTCTCATTTTTACTCTTTGAATATTCTTTTGATTAATTTATTAATGTTTTAAATATCTTTATTCTTACTAAAATACATTTATGAACATTTTTCGTCTTAATACTTTTCTTTATTTTCGACTTCTCATTTTTGCTCTTTGAATATTCTTTTGATTAATTTATTAATGTTTTAAATATCTTTATTCTTACTAAAATACATTTATGAACATTTTTCGTCTTTACACTTTTCTTTATTTTCGACTTCTCATTTTTACTCTTTGAATATTCTTTTGATTAAAGTATTAATGTTTTAAATATCTTTATTCTTTCTAAAATACATTTATGAACATTGTTCGTCTTTACACTTTTCTTTATTTTCGACTTCTCATTTTTACTCTTTGAATATTCTTTTGATTAATTTCGAAATTTTTAAATATCTTTATTCTTACTAAAATACATTTATGAACATTTTTCGTCTTTACACTTTTCTTTATTTTCGACTTCTCATTTTTACTCTTTGAATATTCTTTTGATTAAAGTATTAAGGTTTTAAATATCTTTATTCTTACTAAAATACATTTATGAACATTTTTCGTCTTAATACTTTTCTTTATTTTCGATTTCTCATTTTTACTCTTTGAATATTCTTTTGATTAATTTCGAAATTTTTAAATATCTTTATTCTTTCTAAAATACATTTATGAACATTTTTCGTCTTAATACTTTTCTTTATTTTCGACTTCTCATTTTTACTCTTTGAATATTCTTTTGATTAATTTCGAAATTTTTAAATATCTTTATTTTTACTAAAATGCATTTATGAACATTTTTCGTCTCTACACTTTTCTTTATTTTCGACTTCTCATTTTTACTCTTTGAATATTCTTTTGATTAATTTCGAAATTTTTAAATATCTTTATTCTTTCCAAAATACATTTATGAACATTTTTCGTCTTTACACTTTTCTTTATTTTCGACTTCTCATTTTTACTCTTTGAATATTCTTTTGATTAATTTATTAATGTTTTAAATATCTTTATTCTTACTAAAATACATTTATGAACATTTTTCGTCTTAATACTTTTCTTTATTTTCGACTTCTCATTTTTACTCTTTGAATATTCTTTTGATTAATTTCGAAATTTTTAAATATCTTTATTTTTACTAAAATGCATTTATGAACATTTTTCGTCTCTACACTTTTCTTTATTTTCGACTTCTCATTTTTACTCTTTGAATATTCTTTTGATTAATTTCGAAATTTTTAAATATCTTTATTCTTTCCAAAATACATTTATGAACATTTTTCGTCTTTACACTTTTCTTTATTTTCGACTTCTCATTTTTACTCTTTGAATATTCTTTTGATTAATTTATTAATGTTTTAAATATCTTTATTCTTTCTAAAATACATTTATGAACATTTTTCGTCTTTACACTTTTCTTTATTTTCGACTTCTCATTTTTACTCTTTGAATATTCTTTTGATTAATTTATTAATGTTTTAAATATCTTTATTCTTACTAAAATACATTTATGGACATTTTTCGTCTTTACACTTTTCTTTATTTTCGACTTCTCATTTTTACTATTTGAATATTCTTTTGATTAATTTCGAAATTTTTAAATATCTTTATTCTTACTAAAATTCATTTATGAACATTTTTCGTCTTTACACTTTTCTTTATTTTCGACTTCTCATTTTTACTCTTTGAATATTCTTTTGATTAATTTCGAAATTTTTAAATATCTTTATTCTTACTAAAATACATTTATGATTAATTTCGTCTTTACACTTTTCTTTATTTTCGACTTCTCATTTTTACTCTTTGAATATTCTTTTGATTAATTTCGAAATTTTTGAATATCTTTATTCTTACAAAAATACATTTATGATTAATTTCGTCTTTACACTTTTCTTTATTTTCGACTTCTCATTTTTACTCTTTGAATATTCTTTTGATTAATTTCTAAATTTTTAAATATCTTTATTTTCTCTAAAATGCATTTATGAACATTTTTCGTCTCTACACTTTTCTTTATTTTCGACTTCTCATTTTTACTCTTTGAATATTCTTTTGATTAACTTCGAAATTTTTAAATATCTTTATTCTCTCTAAAATACATTTATGAACATTTTTCGTCTCTACACTTTTCTTTATTTTCGACTTCTCATTTTTACTCTTTGAATATTCTTTTGATTAATTTCGAAATTTTTAATTATCTTTATTCTCTCTAAAATACATTTATGAACATTTTTCGTCTCTACACTTTTCTTTATTTTCGACTTCTCATTTTTACTCTTTGAATATTCTTTTGATTAACTTCGAAATTTTTAAATATCTTTATTTTTACTAAAATACATTTATGAACATTTTTCGTCTTTACACTTTTCTTTATTTTCGACTTCTCATTTTTACTCTTTGAATATTCTTTTGATAAACTTCGAAATTTTTAAATATCTTTATTCTTACTAAAATACATTTATGATTAATTTCGTCTTTACACTTTTCTTTATTTTCGACTTCTCATTTTTACTCTTTGAATATTCTTTTGATTAACTTCGAAATTTTTAAATATCTTTATTCTTTCCAAAATACATTTATGATTAATTTCGTCTTTACACTTTTCTTTATTTTCGACTTCTCATTTTTACTCTTTGAATATTCTTTTGATTAATTTCGAAATTTTTAAATATCTTTATTCTTACTAAAATACATTTATGATTAATTTCGTCTTTACACTTTTCTTTATTTTCGACTTCTCATTTTTACTCTTTGAATATTCTTTTGATTAATTTCGAAATTTTTAAATATCTTTATTCTTTCTAAAATACATTAATAACATTTTTCGTCTTTACACTTTTCTTTATTTTCGACTTCTCATTTTTACTCTTTGAATATTCTTTTGATTAATTTCGAAATTTTTAAATATCTTTATTCTTACTAAAATACATTTATGAACATTTTTCGTCTTAATACTTTTCTTTATTTTCGACTTCTCATTTTTACTCTTTGAATATTCTTTTGATTAATTTCGAAATTTTTAAATATCTTTATTTTTACTAAAATACATTTATGAACATTTTTCGTCTTTACACTTTTCTTTATTTTCGACTTCTCATTTTTACTCTTTGAATATTCTTTTGATTAATTTCGAAATTTTTAAATATCTTTATTCTTACTAAAATACATTTATGGACATTTTTCGTCTTTACACTTTTCTTTATTTTCGACTTCTCATTTTTACTATTTGAATATTCTTTTGATTAATTTCGAAATTTTTAAATATCTTTATTCTTTCTAAAATACATTTATGATTAATTTCGTCTTTACACTTTTCTTTATTTTCGACTTCTCATTTTTACTCTTTGAATATTCTTTTGATTAATTTCGAAATTTTTAAATATCATTATTCTTACTAAAATACATTTATGAACATTTTTCGTCTTTACACTTTTCTTTATTTTCGACTTCTCATTTTTACTCTTTGAATATTCTTTTGATTAATTTCTAAATTTTTAAATATCTTTATTCTTTCTAAAATACATTTATGAACATTTTTAGTCTTTACACTTTTCTTTATTTTCGACTTCTCATTTTTACTCTTTGAATATTCTTTTGATTAATTTCGAAATTTTTAAATATCTTTATTCTTACTAAAATACATTTATGATTAATTTCGTCTTTACACTTTTCTTTATTTTCGACTTCTCATTTTTACTCTTTGAATATTCTTTTGATTAACTTCGAAATTTTTAATTATCTTTATTTTTACTAAAATACATTTATGAACATTTTTCGTCTCTACACTTTTCTTTATTTTCGACTTCTCATTTTTACTCTTTGAATATTCTTTTGATTAATTTCTAAATTTTTAAATATCTTTATTCTTACTAAAATACATTTATGAACATTTTTCGTCTTTACACTTTTATTTATTTTCGACTTCTCATTTTTACTCTTTGAATATTCTTTTGATTAATTTCGAAATTTTTAAATATCTTTATTCTTACTATAATACATTTATGAACATTTTTCGTCTTTACACTTTTCTTTATTTTCGACTTCTCATTTTTACTCTTTGAATATTCTTTTGATTAATTTCTAAATTTTAAATATCTTTATTCTTACTAAAAAACATTTATGAACATTTTTCGTCTTTACACTTTTCTTTATTTTCGACTTCTCATTTTTACTCTTTGAATATTCTTTTGATTAATTTCGAAATTTTTAAATATCTTTATTCTTACTAAAATGCATTTATGAACATTTTTCGTCTTTACACTTTTCTTTATTTTCGACTTCTCATTTTTACTCTTTGAATATTCTTTTAATTAATTTCTAAATTTTTAAATATCTTTATTCTTACTAAAATACATTTATGAACATTTTTCGTCTTTACACTTTTGTTTATTTTCGACTTCTCATTTTTACTCTTTGAATATTCTTTTGATTAATTTCGAAATTTTTAAATATCTTTATTCTTTCTAAAATGCATTTATGAACATTTTTCGTCTTAATACTTTTCTTTATTTTCGACTTCTCATTTTTACTCTTTGAATATTCTTTTAATTAATTTCTAAATTTTTAAATATCTTTATTTTTACTAAAATACATTTATGAACATTTTTCGTCTTTACACTTTTCTTTATTTTCGACTTCTCATTTTTACTATTTGAATATTCTTTTGATTAATTTCGAAATTTTTAAATATCTTTATTCTTTCCAAAATACATTTATGAACATTTTTCGTCTCTACACTTTTCTTTATTTTCGACTTCTCATTTTTACTCTTTGAATATTCTTTTGATTAATTTCGAAATTTTTAATTATCTTTATTCTCTCTAAAATACATTTATGAACATTTTTCGTCTTTACACTTTTCTTTATTTTCGACTTCTCATTTTTACTCTTTGAATATTCTTTTAATTAATTTCTAAATTTTTAAATATCTTTATTCTTACTAAAATACATTTATGAACATTTTTCGTCTTTACACTTTTGTTTATTTTCGACTTCTCATTTTTACTCTTTGAATATTCTTTTGATTAATTTCGAAATTTTTAAATATCTTTATTCTTACTAAAATACATTTATGATTAATTTCGTCTTTACACTTTTCTTTATTTTCGACTTCTCATTTTTACTCTTTGAATATTCTTTTAATTAATTTCTAAATTTTTAAATATCTTTATTCTTACTAAAATACATTTATGAACATTTTTCGTCTTTACACTTTTCTTTATTTTCGACTTCTCATTTTTACTCTTTGAATATTCTTTTGATTAACTTCGAAATTTTAAATATCTTTATTTTTACTAAAATACATTTATGAACATTTTTCGTCTTTACACTTTTCTTTATTTTCGACTTCTCATTTTTACTATTTGAATATTCTTTTGATTAATTTCGAAATTTTTAAATATCTTTATTCTTTCTAAAATGCATTTATGAACATTTTTCGTCTCTACACTTTTCTTTATTTTCGACTTCTCATTTTTACTCTTTGAATATTCTTTTGATTAACTTCGAAATTTTTAAATATCTTTATTTTTACTAAAATACATTTATGAACATTTTTCGTCTTTACACTTTTCTTTATTTTCGACTTCTCATTTTTACTATTTGAATATTCTTTTGATTAATTTCGAAATTTTTAAATATCTTTATTCTCTCTAAAATACATTTATGAACATTTTTCGTCTTTACACTTTTCTTTATTTTCGACTTCTCATTTTTACTATTTGAATATTCTTTTGATTAATTTCGAAATTTTTAAATATCTTTATTCTTACTAAAATGCATTTATGAACATTTTTCGTCTTTACACTTTTCTTTATTTTCGACTTCTCATTTTTACTCTTTGAATATTCTTTTAATTAATTTCTAAATTTTTAAATATCTTTATTCTTACTAAAATACATTTATGAACATTTTTCGTCTTTACACTTTTCTTTATTTTCGACTTCTCATTTTTACTATTTGAATATTCTTTTGATTAACTTCGAAATTTTAAATATCTTTATTTTTACTAAAATACATTTATGAACATTTTTCGTCTTTACACTTTTCTTTATTTTCGACTTCTCATTTTTACTATTTGAATATTCTTTTGATTAATTTCGAAATTTTTAAATATCTTTATTCTTTCTAAAATGCATTTATGAACATTTTTCGTCTCTACACTTTTCTTTATTTTCGACTTCTCATTTTTACTCTTTGAATATTCTTTTGATTAACTTCGAAATTTTTAAATATCTTTATTTTTACTAAAATACATTTATGAACATTTTTCGTCTTTACACTTTTCTTTATTTTCGACTTCTCATTTTTACTATTTGAATATTCTTTTGATTAATTTCGAAATTTTTAAATATCTTTATTCTCTCTAAAATACATTTATGAACATTTTTCGTCTTTACACTTTTCTTTATTTTCGACTTCTCATTTTTACTATTTGAATATTCTTTTGATTAATTTCGAAATTTTTAAATATCTTTATTCTTACTAAAATGCATTTATGAACATTTTTCGTCTTTACACTTTTCTTTATTTTCGACTTCTCATTTTTACTCTTTGAATATTCTTTTAATTAATTTCTAAATTTTTAAATATCTTTATTCTTACTAAAATACATTTATGAACATTTTTCGTCTTTACACTTTTCTTTATTTTCGACTTCTCATTTTTACTCTTTGAATATTCTTTTGATTAATTTCGAAATTTTTAAATATCTTTATTTTTACTAAAATACATTTATGATTAATTTCGTCTTTACACTTTTCTTTATTTTCGACTTCTCATTTTTACTCTTTGAATATTCTTTTGATAAACTTCGAAATTTTTAAATATCTTTATTCTTACTAAAATGCATTTATGAACATTTTTCGTCTTTACACTTTTCTTTATTTTCGACTTCTCATTTTTACTCTTTGAATATTCTTTTAATTAATTTCTAAATTTTTAAATATCTTTATTCTTACTAAAATACATTTATGATTAATTTCGTCTTTACACTTTTCTTTATTTTCGACTTCTCATTTTTACTCTTTGAATATTCTTTTGATTAACTTCGAAATTTTTAATTATCTTTATTCTCTCTAAAATACATTTATGAACATTTTTCGTCTTTACACGTTTCTTTTTTTTCGATTTCTCATTTTTACTCTTTGAATATTCTTTTGATTAATTTCGAAATTTTAAATATCTTTATTTTTACTAAAATGCATTTATGAACATTTTTCGTCTCTACACTTTTCTTTATTTTCGACTTCTCATTTTTACTCTTTGAATATTCTTTTGATTAACTTCGAAATTTTTAAATATCTTTATTTTTACTAAAATACATTTATGAACATTTTTCGTCTTTACACTTTTCTTTATTTTCGACTTCTCATTTTTACTATTTGAATATTCTTTTGATTAATTTCGAAATTTTTAAATATCTTTATTCTCTCTAAAATACATTTATGAACATTTTTCGTCTTTACACTTTTCTTTATTTTCGACTTCTCATTTTTACTATTTGAATATTCTTTTGATTAATTTCGAAATTTTTAAATATCTTTATTCTTACTAAAATGCATTTATGAACATTTTTCGTCTTTACACTTTTCTTTATTTTCGACTTCTCATTTTTACTATTTGAATATTCTTTTGATTAATTTCGAAATTTTTAAATATCTTTATTCTTACTAAAAAACATTTATGAACATTTTTCGTCTTTACACTTTTCTTTATTTTCGACTTCTCATTTTTACTCTTTGAATATTCTTTTGATTAACTTCGAAATTTTTAAATATCTTTATTCTTTCTAAAATACATTTATGAACATTTTTCATCTTTACACTTTTCTTTATTTTCGATTTCTCATTTTTACTCTTTGAATATTCTTTTGATTAACTTCGAAATTTTTAAATATCTTTATTCTTACTAAAATACATTTATGAACATTTTTCGTCTTTACACTTTTCTTTATTTTCGACTTCTCATTTTTACTCTTTGAATATTCTTTTGATTAATTTCGAAATTTTTAAATATCTTTATTCTTACTAAAATACATTTATGAACATTTTTCGTCTTTACACTTTTCTTTATTTTCGACTTCTCATTTTTACTCTTTGAATATTCTTTTGATTAATTTCGAAATTTTAAATATCTTTATTTTTACTAAAATGCATTTATGAACATTTTTCGTCTTTACACTTTTCTTTATTTTCGACTTCTCATTTTTACTATTTGAATATTCTTTTGATTAATTTCGAAATTTTTAAATATCTTTATTCTTACTAAAATACATTTATGAACATTTTTCGTCTTTACACTTTTCTTTATTTTCAACTTCTCATTTTTACTCTTTGAATATTCTTTTGATTAATTTCGAAATTTTAAATATCTTTATTCTTACTAAAATACATTTATGAACATTTTTAGTCTTTACACTTTTCTTTATTTTCGACTTCTCATTTTTACTATTTGAATATTCTTTTGATTAATTTCGAAATTTTTAAATATCTTTATTCTTACTAAAATACATTTATGATTAATTTCGTCTTTACACTTTTCTTTATTTTCGACTTCTCATTTTTACTCTTTGAATATTCTTTTGATTAACTTCGAAATTTTTAAATATCTTTATTCTCTCTAAAATACATTTATGAACATATTTCGTCTTTACACTTTTCTTTATTTTCGACTTCTCATTTTTACTCTTTGAATATTCTTTTGATAAACTTCGAAATTTTTAAATATCTTTATTCTTACTAAAATGCATTTATGAACATTTTTCGTCTTTACACTTTTCTTTATTTTCGATTTCTCATTTGACTCTTTGAATATTCTTTTGATTAATTTCTAAATTTTTAAATATCTTTATTCTTACTAAAAAACATTTATGAACATTTTTCGTCTTTACACTTTTCTTTATTTTCGACTTCTCATTTTTACTCTTTGAATATTCTTTTAATTAACTTCGAAATTTTTAAATATCTTTATTCTTACTAAAAAACATTTATGAACATTTTTCGTCTTTACACTTTTCTTTATTTTCGACTTCTCATTTTTACTCTTTGAATATTCTTTTGATTAATTTCTAAATTTTTAAATATCTTTATTCTCTCTAAAATACATTTATGAACATTTTTCGTCTTTACACTTTTCTTTATTTTCGACTTCTCATTTTTACTCTTTGAATATTCTTTTGATTAATTTCTAAATTTTTAAATATCTTTATTCTTACTAAAAATACATTTATGAACATTTTTCGTCTTTACACTTTTCTTTATTTTCGATTTCTCATTTTTACTCTTTGAATATTCTTTTAATTAACTTCGAAATTTTTAAATATCTTTATTCTTACTAAAAAACATTTATGAACATTTTTCGTCTCTACACTTTTCTTTATTTTCGACTTCTCATATTTACTCTTTGAATATTCTTTTAATTAACTTGTAAATTTTTAAATATCTTTATTCTTTCTGATAAACATTTATGATTAATTTCGTCTTTACACTTTTCTTTATTTTCGACTTCTCATTTTTACTCTTTGAATATTCTTTTGATAAACTTCGAAATTTTTAAATATCTTTATTCTTACTAAAATGCATTTATGAACATTTTTCGTCTTTACACTTTTCTTTATTTTCGATTTCTCATTTGACTCTTTGAATATTCTTTTGATTAATTTCTAAATTTTTAAATATCTTTATTCTCTCTAAAATACATTTATGAACATTTTTCGTCTTTACACTTTTCTTTATTTTCGACTTCTCATTTTTACTATTTGAATATTCTTTTGATTAATTTCGAAATTTTTAAATATCTTTATTCTTACTAAAATGCATTTATGAACATTTTTCGTCTTTACACTTTTCTTTATTTTCGACTTCTCATTTTTACTCTTTGAATATTCTTTTGATTAATTTCTAAATTTTTAAATATCTTTATTCTTTCTAAAATACATTTATGAACATTTTTCGTCTTTACACTTTTCTTTATTTTCGACTTCTCATTTTTACTCTTTGAATATTCTTTTGATTAACTTCGAAATTTTAAATATCTTTATTCTTTCTGAAAAACATTTATGAACATTTTTCGTCTTTACACTTTTCTTTATTTTCGATTTCTCATTTGACTCTTTGAATATTCTTTTGATTAATTTCGAAATTTTTAAATATCTTTATTCTCTCTAAAATACATTTATGAACATTTTTCGTCTTTACACTTTTCTTTATTTTCGACTTCTCATTTTTACTCTTTGGATATTCTTTTGATTAATTTCTAAATTTTTAAATATCTTTATTTTTACTAAAATACATTTATGAACATTTTTCGTCTTTACACTTTTCTTTATTTTCGACTTCTCATTTTTACTATTTGAATATTCTTTTGATTAATTTCGAAATTTTTAAATATCTTTATTCTTACTAAAATACATTTATGAACATTTTTCGTCTTTACACTTTTCTTTATTTTCGACTTCTCATTTTTACTCTTTGAATATTCTTTTGATTAATTTCGAAATTTTAAATATCTTTATTTTTACTAAAATGCATTTATGAACATTTTTCGTCTTTACACTTTTCTTTATTTTCGACTTCTCATTTTACTCTTTGAATATTCTTTTGATTAATTTCTAAATTTTTAAATATCTTTATTCTTACTAAAATACATTTATGAACATTTTTCGTCTTTACACTTTTCTTTATTTTCGACTTCTCATTTTTACTCTTTGAATATTCTTTTGATTAATTTCGAAATTTTAAATATCTTTATTTTTACTAAAATACATTTATGAACATTTTTCGTCTTTACACTTTTCTTTATTTTCGACTTCTCATTTTTACTCTTTGAATATTCTTTTGATTAATTTCTAAATTTTTAAATATCTTTATTCTTACTAAAATACATTTATGAACATTTTTCGTCTTTACACTTTTCTTTATTTTCGACTTCTCATTTTTACTCTTTGAATATTCTTTTGATTAATTTCGAAATTTTTAATTATCTTTATTCTCTCTAAAATACATTTATGAACATTTTTCGTCTTAATACTTTTCTTTATTTTCGACTTCTCATTTTTACTCTTTGAATATTCTTTTGATTAACTTCGAAATTTTTAAATATCTTTATTTTTACTAAAATACATTTATGAACATTTTTCGTCTTTACACTTTTCTTTATTTTCGACTTCTCATTTTTACTCTTTGAATATTCTTTTGATTAACTTCGAAATTTTTAAATATCTTTATTCTTACTAAAATACATTTATGAACATTTTTCGTCTCTACACTTTTCTTTATTTTCGACTTCTCATTTTTACTCTTTGAATATTCTTTTGATTAACTTCGAAATTTTTAAATATCTTTATTTTTACTAAAATACATTTATGAACATTTTTCGTCTTTACACTTTTCTTTATTTTCGACTTCTCATTTTTACTCTTTGAATATTCTTTTGATTAACTTCGAAATTTTTAAATATCTTTATTCTTACTAAAATACATTTATGAACATTTTTCGTCTTTACACTTTTCTTTATTTTCGACTTCTCATTTTTACTCTTTGGATATTCTTTTGATTAATTTCTAAATTTTTAAATATCTTTATTAACTCTAAAATACATTTATGAACATATTTCGTCTTTACACTTTTCTTTATTTTCGACTTCTCATTTTTACTCTTTGAATATTCTTTTGATTAATTTCGAAATTTTTAAATATCTTTATTCTTACTAAAATACATTTATAGACATTTTTCGTCTTTACACTTTTCTTTATTTTCGACTTCTCATTTTTACTATTTGAATATTCTTTTGATTAATTTCGAAATTTTTAAATATCTTTATTCTTACTAAAATACATTTATGATTAATTTCGTCTTTACACTTTTCTTTATTTTCGACTTCTCATTTTTACTCTTTGAATATTCTTTTGATTAACTTCGAAATTTTTAAATATCTTTATTCTCTCTAAAATACATTTATGAACATTTTTCGTCTTTACACTTTTCTTTATTTTCGATTTCTCATTTGACTCTTTGAATATTCTTTTGATTAATTTCGAAATTTTTAAATATCTTTATTCTCTCTAAAATACATTTATGAACATATTTCGTCTTTACACTTTTCTTTATTTTCGACTTCTCATTTTTACTCTTTGGATATTCTTTTGATTAATTTCTAAATTTTTAAATATCTTTATTCTTTCTAAAATACATTTATGAACATTTTTCGTCTTTACACTTTTCTTTATTTTCGACTTCTCATTTTTACTCTTTGGATATTCTTTTGATTAATTTCTAAATTTTTAAATATCTTTATTCTTACTAAAATTCATTTATGAACATTTTTCGTCTTTACACTTTTCTTTATTTTCGATTTCTCATTTGACTCTATGAATATTCTTTTGATTAATTTCGAAATTTTTAAATATCTTTATTTTTACTAAAAAACATTTATGAACATTTTTCGTCTTTACACTTTTCTTTATTTTCGACTTCTCATTTTTACTCTTTGAATATTCTTTTGATTAATTTCTAAATTTTTAAATATCTTTATTCTCTCTAAAATACATTTATGAACATTTTTCGTCTTTACACTTTTCTTTATTTTCGACTTCTCATTTTTACTCTTTGAATATTCTTTGATTAATTTCTAAATTTTTAAATATCTTTATTCTTTCTAAAATACATTTATGAACATTTTTCGTCTTTACACTTTTCTTTATTTTCGATTTCTCATTTTTACTCTTTGAATATTCTTTTGATTAATTTCGAAATTTTTAAATATCTTTATTCTTACTAAAATACATTTATGAACATTGTTCGTCTTAATACTTTTCTTTATTTTCGACTTCTAATTTTTACTCTTTGAATATTCTTTTAATTAACTTCGAAATTTTAAATATCTTTATTTTTACTAAAAAACATTTATGAACATTTTTCGTCTTTACACTTTTCTTTATTTTCGACTTCTCATTTTTACTCTTTGAATATTCTTTTGATTAATTTCTAAATTTTTAAATATCTTTATTCTCTCTAAAATACATTTATGAACATTTTTCGTCTTTACACTTTTCTTTATTTTCGACTTCTCATTTTTACTCTTTGGATATTCTTTTGATTAATTTCTAAATTTTTAAATATCTTTATTCTTACTAAAAAACATTTATGAACATTTTTCGTCTTTACACTTTTCTTTATTTTCGATTTCTCATTTTTACTCTTTGAATATTCTTTTGATTAATTTCGAAATTTTTAAATATCTTTATTCTCTCTAAAATACATTTATGAACATTTTTCGTCTTTACACTTTTCTTTATTTTCGACTTCTCATTTTTACTCTTTGAATATTCTTTTGATTAATTTCTAAATTTTTAAATATCTTTATTCTTACTAAAATTCATTTATGAACATTTTTCGTCTTTACACTTTTCTTTATTTTCGACTTCTCATTTTTACTCTTTGAATATTCTTTTAATTAACTTCGAAATTTTAAATATCTTTATTTTTACTAAAAAACTTTTATGAACATTTTTCGTCTTTACACTTTTCTTTATTTTCGATTTCTCATTTGACTCTTTGAATATTCTTTTGATAAACTTCGAAATTTTTAAATATCTTTATTAACTCTAAAATACATTTATGAACATATTTCGTCTTTACACTTTTCTTTATTTTCGACTTCTCATTTTTACTCTTTGAATATTCTTTTGATTAATTTCGAAATTTTTAAATATCTTTATTCTTTCTAAAATACATTTATGAACATTTTTCGTCTCTACACTTTTCTTTATTTTCGACTTCTCATTTTTACTCTTTGGATATTCTTTTGATTAATTTCTAAATTTTTAAATATCTTTATTTTTACTAAAATACATTTATGAACATTTTTCGTCTTTACACTTTTCTTTATTTTCGACTTCTCATTTTTACTATTTGAATATTCTTTTGATTAATTTCGAAATTTTTAAATATCTTTATTCTTACTAAAATACATTTATGAACATTTTTCGTCTTTACACTTTTCTTTATTTTCGACTTCTCATTTTTACTCTTTGAATATTCTTTTGATTAATTTCGAAATTTTAAATATCTTTATTTTTACTAAAATGCATTTATGAACATTTTTCGTCTTTACACTTTTCTTTATTTTCGACTTCTCATTTTACTCTTTGAATATTCTTTTGATTAATTTCTAAATTTTTAAATATCTTTATTCTTACTAAAATACATTTATGAACATTTTTCGTCTTTACACTTTTCTTTATTTTCGACTTCTCATTTTTACTCTTTGAATATTCTTTTGATTAATTTCGAAATTTTTAAATATCTTTATTCTCTCTAAAATACATTTATGAACATTTTTCGTCTTTACACTTTTCTTTATTTTCGACTTCTCATTTTTACTCTTTGAATATTCTTTTGATTAATTTCTAAATTTTTAAATATCTTTATTCTTACTAAAATACATTTATGAACATTTTTCGTCTTTACACTTTTCTTTATTTTCGACTTCTCATTTTTACTCTTTGAATATTCTTTTGATTAATTTCGAAATTTTTAATTATCTTTATTCTCTCTAAAATACATTTATGAACATTTTTCGTCTCTACACTTTTCTTTATTTTCGACTTCTCATTTTTACTCTTTGAATATTCTTTTGATTAACTTCGAAATTTTTAAATATCTTTATTTTTACTAAAATACATTTATGAACATTTTTCGTCTTTACACTTTTCTTTATTTTCGACTTCTCATTTTTACTCTTTGAATATTCTTTTGATTAACTTCGAAATTTTTAAATATCTTTATTCTTACTAAAATACATTTATGAACATTTTTCGTCTTTACACTTTTCTTTATTTTCAACTTCTCATTTTTACTCTTTGAATATTCTTTTGATTAATTTCTAAATTTTTAAATATCTTTATTCTTTCTAAAATACATTTATGAACATTTTTCGTCTTTACACTTTTCTTTATTTTCGACTTCTCATTTTTACTATTTGAATATTCTTTTGATTAATTTCGAAATTTTTAAATATCTTTATTCTTACTAAAATACATTTATGAACATTTTTCGTCTTTACACTTTTCTTTATTTTCGACTTCTCATTTTTACTCTTTGAATATTCTTTTAATTAACTTCTAAATTTTTAAATATCTTTATTCTTTATGAAAAACATTTATGAACATTTTTCGTCTTTACACTTTTCTTTATTTTCGATTTCTCATTTGACTCTTTGAATATTCTTTTGATTAATTTCGAAATTTTTAAATATCTTTATTCTCTCTAAAATACATTTATGAACATATTTCGTCTTTACACTTTTCTTTATTTTCGACTTCTCATTTTTACTCTTTGGATATTCTTTTGATTAATTTCTAAATTTTTAAATATCTTTATTCTTTCTAAAATACATTTATGAACATTTTTCGTCTTTACACTTTTCTTTATTTTCGACTTCTCATTTTTACTCTTTGAATATTCTTTTGATTAATTTCTAAATTTTTAAATATCTTTATTCTTACTAAAAAACATTTATGAACATTTTTCGTCTTTACACTTTTCTTTATTTTCGACTTCTCATTTTTACTCTTTGAATATTCTTTTAATTAACTTCGAAATTTTAAATATCTTTATTTTTACTAAAAAACATTTATGAACATTTTTCGTCTTTACACTTTTCTTTATTTTCGACTTCTCATTTTTACTCTTTGAATATTCTTTTGATTAATTTCTAAATTTTTAAATATCTTTATTCTCTCTAAAATACATTTATGAACATTTTTCGTCTTTACACTTTTCTTTATTTTCGACTTCTCATTTTTACTCTTTGAATATTCTTTTGATTAATTTCTAAATTTTTAAATATCTTTATTCTTTCTAAAATACATTTATGAACATTTTTCGTCTTTACACTTTTCTTTATTTTCGATTTCTCATTTTTACTCTTTGAATATTCTTTTGATTAATTTCGAAATTTTTAAATATCTTTATTCTTACTAAAATACATTTATGAACATTGTTCGTCTTAATACTTTTCTTTATTTTCGACTTCTAATTTTTACTCTTTGAATATTCTTTTAATTAACTTCGAAATTTTAAATATCTTTATTTTTACTAAAAAACATTTATGAACATTTTTCGTCTTTACACTTTTCTTTATTTTCGACTTCTCATTTTTACTCTTTGAATATTCTTTTGATTAATTTCTAAATTTTTAAATATCTTTATTCTCTCTAAAATACATTTATGAACATTTTTCGTCTTTACACTTTTCTTTATTTTCGACTTCTCATTTTTACTCTTTGAATATTCTTTTGATTAATTTCGAAATTTTTAAATATCTTTATTCTTACTAAAAAACATTTATGAACATTTTTCGTCTTTACACTTTTCTTTATTTTCGATTTCTCATTTTTACTCTTTGAATATTCTTTTGATTAATTTCTAAATTTTTAAATATCTTTATTCTCTCTAAAATACATTTATGAACATTTTTCGTCTTTACACTTTTCTTTATTTTCGACTTCTCATTTTTACTCTTTGAATATTCTTTTGATTAATTTCTAAATTTTTAAATATCTTTATTCTTACTAAAATTCATTTATGAACATTTTTCGTCTTTACACTTTTCTTTATTTTCGACTTCTCATTTTTACTCTTTGAATATTCTTTTAATTAACTTCGAAATTTTAAATATCTTTATTTTTACTAAAAAACTTTTATGAACATTTTTCGTCTTTACACTTTTCTTTATTTTCGATTTCTCATTTTACTCTTTGAATATTCTTTTGATAAACTTCGAAATTTTTAAATATCTTTATTAACTCTAAAATACATTTATGAACATATTTCGTCTTTACACTTTTCTTTATTTTCGACTTCTCATTTTTACTCTTTGAATATTCTTTTGATTAATTTCGAAATTTTTAAATATCTTTATTCTTTCTAAAATACATTTATGAACATTTTTCGTCTTTACACTTTTCTTTATTTTCGATTTCTCATTTTTACTCTTTGAATATTCTTTTAATTAACTTCGAAATTTTAAATATCTTTATTTTTACTAAAAAACATTTATGAACATTTTTCGTCTTTACACTTTTCTTTATTTTCGATTTCTCATTTGACTCTATGAATATTCTTTTGATTAATTTCGAAATTTTTAAATATCTTTATTCTTTCTGAAATACATTTATGAACATTTTTCGTCTTTACACTTTTCTTTATTTTCGACTTCTCATTTTTACTCTTTGAATATTCTTTTGATAAACTTCGAAATTTTTAAATATCTTTATTAACTCTAAAATACATTTATGAACATATTTCGTCTTTACACTTTTTTTTATTTTCGACTTCTCATTTTTACTCTTTGGATATTCTTTTGATTAATTTCTAAATTTTTAAATATCTTTATTTTTACTAAAATACATTTATGAACATTTTTCGTCTTTACACTTTTCTTTATTTTCGATTTCTCATTTTTACTCTTTGAATATTCTTTTGATAAATTTCTAAATTTTTAAATATCTTTATTCTCTCTAAAATACATTTATGAACATTTTTCGTCTTTACACTTTTCTTTATTTTCGACTTCTCATTTTTACTCTTTGAATATTCTTTTGATTAATTTCTAAATTTTTAAATATCTTTATTCTTACTAAAATACATTTATGAACATTTTTCGTCTTTACACTTTTCTTTATTTTCGACTTCTCATTTTTACTCTTTGAATATTCTTTTAATTAACTTCGAAATTTTAAATATCTTTATTTTTACTAAAAAACTTTTATGAACATTTTTCGTCTTTACACTTTTCTTTATTTTCGATTTCTCATTTGACTCTTTGAATATTCTTTTGATAAACTTCGAAATTTTTAAATTTCTTTATTCTTACTAAAATACATTTATGAACATTTTTAGTCTTTACACTTTTCTTTATTTTCGACTTCTCATTTTTACTCTTTGAATATTCTTTTGATTAATTTCGAAATTTTTAAATATCTTTATTCTTACTAAAATACATTTATGAACATTTTTCGTCTCTACACTTTTCTTTATTTTCAACTTCTCATTTTTACTCTTTGAATATTCTTTTGATTAATTTCTAAATTTTTAAATATCTTTATTCTTTCTAAAATACATTTATGAACATTTTTCGTCTTTACACTTTTCTTTATTTTCGACTTCTCATTTTTACTCTTTGAATATTCTTTTGATTAATTTCGAAATTTTAAATATCTTTATTCTTTCTAAAATACATTTATGAACATTTTTCATCTTTACACTTATATTTATTTTCGACTTCTCATTTTTACTCTTTGGATATTCTTTTGATTAATTTCTAAATTTTTAAATATCTTTATTCTTACTAAAATTCATTTATGAACATTTTTCGTCTTTACACTTTTCTTTATTTTCGATTTCTCATTTGACTCTATGAATATTCTTTTGATTAATTTCGAAATTTTTAAATATCTTTATTCTTACCAAAATACATTTATGAACATTTTTCGTCTTTACACTTTTCTTTATTTTCGACTTCTCATTTTTACTCTTTGGATATTCTTTTGATTAATTACTAAATTTTTAAATATCTTTATTCTTTCTAAAAAACATTTATGAACATTTTTCGTCTTTACACTTTTCTTTATTTTCGACTTCTCATTTTTACTCTTTGAATATTCTTTTAATTAACTTCGAAATTTTTAAATATCTTTATTCTTACTAAAATACATTTATAGACATTTTTCGTCTTTACACTTTTCTTTATTTTCGACTTCTCATTTTTACTCTTTGAATATTCTTTTGATTAACTTCGAAATTTTAAATATCTTTATTCTTTCTAAAATACATTTATGAACATTTTTCGTCTTTACACTTTTCTTTATTTTCGACTTCTCATTTTTACTCTTTGGATATTCTTTTGATAAACTTCGAAATTTTAAATATCTTTATTTTTACTAAAAAACTTTTATGAACATTTTTCGTCTTTACACTTTTCTTTATTTTCGATTTCTCATTTGACTCTTTGAATATTCTTTTGATAAACTTCGAAATTTTTAAATATCTTTATTAACTCTAAAATACATTTATGAACATATTTCGTCTTTACACTTTTCTTTATTTTCGACTTCTCATTTTTACTCTTTGAATATTCTTTTGATTAATTTCGAAATTTTTAAATATCTTTATTCTTACTAAAATACATTTATAGACATTTTTCGTCTTTACACTTTTCTTTATTTTCGACTTCTCATTTTTACTCTTTGAATATTCTTTTGATTAATTTCGAAATTTTAAATATCTTTATTTTTACTAAAAAACATTTATGAACATTTTTCGTCTTTACACTTTTCTTTATTTTCGACTTCTCATTTTTACTCTTTGAATATTCTTTTAATTAACTTCGAAATTTTAAATATCTTTATTTTTACTAAAAAACTTTTATGAACATTTTTCGTCTTTACACTTTTCTTTATTTTCGACTTCTCATTTGACTCTTTGAATATTCTTTTGATAAACTTCGAAATTTTTAAATATCTTTATTAACTCTAAAATACATTTATGAACATATTTCGTCTTTACACTTTTCTTTATTTTCGACTTCTCATTTTTACTCTTTGAATATTCTTTTGATTAATTTCGAAATTTTTAAATATCTTTATTCTTACTAAAATACATTTATGAACATTTTTCGTCTTTACACTTTTCTTTATTTTCGACTTCTCATTTTTACTCTTTGAATATTCTTTTAATTAACTTCGAAATTTTTAAATATCTTTATTCTTACTAAAATACATTTATAGACATTTTTCGTCTTTACACTTTTCTTTATTTTCGACTTCTCATTTTTACTCTTTGAATATTCTTTTGATTAACTTCGAAATTTTAAATATCTTTATTTTTACTAAAAAACATTTATGAACATTTTTCGTCTTTACACTTTTCTTTATTTTCGATTTCTCATTTTACTCTTTGGATATTCTTTTGATAAACTTCGAAATTTTAAATATCTTTATTTTTACTAAAAAACTTTTATGAACATTTTTCGTCTTTACACTTTTCTTTATTTTCGATTTCTCATTTGACTCTTTGAATATTCTTTTGATAAACTTCGAAATTTTTAAATATCTTTATTAACTCTAAAATACATTTATGAACATATTTCGTCTTTACACTTTTCTTTATTTTCGACTTCTCATTTTTACTCTTTGAATATTCTTTTGATTAATTTCGAAATTTTTAAATATCTTTATTCTTACTAAAATACATTTATAGACATTTTTCGTCTTTACACTTTTCTTTATTTTCGACTTCTCATTTTTACTCTTTGAATATTCTTTTGATTAATTTCGAAATTTTAAATATCTTTATTTTTACTAAAAAACATTTATGAACATTTTTCGTCTTTACACTTTTCTTTATTTTCGACTTCTCATTTTTACTCTTTGAATATTCTTTTAATTAACTTCGAAATTTTAAATATCTTTATTTTTACTAAAAAACTTTTATGAACATTTTTCGTCTTTACACTTTTCTTTATTTTCGACTTCTCATTTGACTCTTTGAATATTCTTTTGATAAACTTCGAAATTTTTAAATATCTTTATTAACTCTAAAATACATTTATGAACATATTTCGTCTTTACACTTTTCTTTATTTTCGACTTCTCATTTTTACTCTTTGAATATTCTTTTGATTAATTTCGAAATTTTTAAATATCTTTATTCTTACTAAAATACATTTATGAACATTTTTCGTCTTTACACTTTTCTTTATTTTCGATTTCTCATTTTTACTCTTTGAATATTCTTTTGATAAACTTCGAAATTTTTAAATATCTTTATTTTTACTAAAATACATTTATGAACATTTTTCGTCTTTACACTTTTCTTTATTTTCGATTTCTCATTTTTACTCTTTGAATATTCTTTTGATAAATTTCTAAATTTTTAAATATCTTTATTCTTACTAAAATTCATTTATGAACATTTTTCGTCTTTACACTTTTCTTTATTTTCGATTTCTCATTTGACTCTATGAATATTCTTTTGATTAATTTCGAAATTTTTAAATATCTTTATTCTTACCAAAATACATTTATGAACATTTTTCGTCTTTACACTTTTCTTTATTTTCGACTTCTCATTTTACTCTTTGAATATTCTTTTAATTAACTTCGAAATTTTAAATATCTTTATTTTTACTAAAAAACATTTATGAACATTTTTCGTCTTTACACTTTTCTTTATTTTCGACTTCTCATTTTTACTCTTTGAATATTCTTTTGATTAATTTCTAAATTTTTAAATATCTTTATTCTCTCTAAAATACATTTATGAACATTTTTCGTCTTTACACTTTTCTTTATTTTCGACTTCTCATTTTTACTCTTTGAATATTCTTTTGATTAATTTCGAAATTTTTGAATATCTTTATTCTTACTAAAATACATTTATGAACATTTTTCGTCTTTACACTTTTCTTTATTTTCGATTTCTCATTTTTACTCTTTGAATATTCTTTTAATTAACTTCGAAATTTTAAATATCTTTATTTTTACTAAAAAACATTTATGAACATTTTTCGTCTTTACACTTTTCTTTATTTTCGATTTCTCATTTGACTCTATGAATATTCTTTTGATTAATTTCGAAATTTTTAAATATCTTTATTCTTTCTGAAATACATTTATGAACATTTTTCGTCTTTACACTTTTCTTTATTTTCGACTTCTCATTTTTACTCTTTGAATATTCTTTTGATAAACTTCGAAATTTTTAAATATCTTTATTAACTCTAAAATACATTTATGAACATATTTCGTCTTTACACTTTTTTTTATTTTCGACTTCTCATTTTTACTCTTTGGATATTCTTTTGATTAATTTCTAAATTTTTAAATATCTTTATTTTTACTAAAATACATTTATGAACATTTTTCGTCTTTACACTTTTCTTTATTTTCGATTTCTCATTTTTACTCTTTGAATATTCTTTTGATAAACTTCGAAATTTTTAATTATCTTTATTCTTTCTAAAATACATTTATGAACATTTTTCGTCTTTACACTTTTCTTTATTTTCGACTTCTCATTTTTACTCTTTGAATATTCTTTTGATTAATTTCGAAATTTTTAAATTTCTTTATTCTTACTAAAATACATTTATGAACATTTTTAGTCTTTACACTTTTCTTTATTTTCGACTTCTCATTTTTACTCTTTGAATATTCTTTTGATTAATTTCGAAATTTTTAAATATCTTTATTCTTACTAAAATACATTTATGAACATTTTTCGTCTTTACACTTTTCTTTATTTTCAACTTCTCATTTTTACTCTTTGAATATTCTTTTGATTAATTTCTAAATTTTTAAATATCTTTATTCTTTCTAAAATACATTTATGAACATTTTTCGTCTTTACACTTTTCTTTATTTTCGACTTCTCATTTTTACTCTTTGAATATTCTTTTGATTAATTTCGAAATTTTAAATATCTTTATTCTTTCTAAAATACATTTATGAACATTTTTCATCTTTACACTTATATTTATTTTCGACTTCTCATTTTTACTCTTTGGATATTCTTTTGATTAATTTCTAAATTTTTAAATATCTTTATTCTTACTAAAATTCATTTATGAACATTTTTCGTCTTTACACTTTTCTTTATTTTCGATTTCTCATTTGACTCTATGAATATTCTTTTGATTAATTTCGAAATTTTTAAATATCTTTATTCTTACCAAAATACATTTATAGACATTTTTCGTCTTTACACTTTTCTTTATTTTCGACTTCTCATTTTTACTCTTTGAATATTCTTTTGATTAATTTCGAAATTTTAAATATCTTTATTTTTACTAAAAAACATTTATGAACATTTTTCGTCTTTACACTTTTCTTTATTTTCGATTTCTCATTTTTACTCTTTGAATATTCTTTTGATTAATTTCGAAATTTTTAATTATCTTTATTCTTTCTAAAATACATTTATGAACATTTTTCGTCTTTACACTTTTCTTTATTTTCGACTTCTCATTTTTACTCTTTGAATATTCTTTTGATTAATTTCGAAATTTTTAAATTTCTTTATTCTTACTAAAATACATTTATGAACATTTTTAGTCTTTACACTTTTCTTTATTTTCGACTTCTCATTTTTACTCTTTGAATATTCTTTTGATTAATTTCGAAATTTTTAAATATCTTTATTCTTACTAAAATACATTTATGAACATTTTTCGTCTTTACACTTTTCTTTATTTTCAACTTCTCATTTTTACTCTTTGAATATTCTTTTGATTAATTTCTAAATTTTTAAATATCTTTATTCTTTCTAAAATACATTTATGAACATTTTTCGTCTTTACACTTTTCTTTATTTTCGACTTCTCATTTTTACTCTTTGAATATTCTTTTGATTAATTTCGAAATTTTAAATATCTTTATTCTTTCTAAAATACATTTATGAACATTTTTCATCTTTACACTTATATTTATTTTCGACTTCTCATTTTTACTCTTTGGATATTCTTTTGATTAATTTCTAAATTTTTAAATATCTTTATTCTTACTAAAATTCATTTATGAACATTTTTCGTCTTTACACTTTTCTTTATTTTCGATTTCTCATTTGACTCTATGAATATTCTTTTGATTAATTTCGAAATTTTTAAATATCTTTATTCTTACCAAAATACATTTATAGACATTTTTCGTCTTTACACTTTTCTTTATTTTCGACTTCTCATTTTTACTCTTTGAATATTCTTTTGATTAATTTCGAAATTTTAAATATCTTTATTTTTACTAAAAAACATTTATGAACATTTTTCGTCTTTACACTTTTCTTTATTTTCGATTTCTCATTTTACTCTTTGGATATTCTTTTGATTAATTTCTAAATTTTTAAATATCTTTATTTTTACTAAAATACATTTATGAACATTTTTCGTCTCTACACTTTTCTTTATTTTCGACTTCTCATTTTTACTCTTTGAATATTCTTTTGATTAATTTCGAAATTTTAAATATCTTTATTCTTACTAAAAAACATTTATGAACATTTTTCGTCTTTACACTTTTCTTTATTTTCGACTTCTCATTTTTACTCTTTGAATATTCTTTTAATTAACTTCGAAATTTTAAATATCTTTATTTTTACTAAAAAACATTTATGAACATTTTTCGTCTTTACACTTTTCTTTATTTTCGATTTCTCATTTGACTCTATGAATATTCTTTTGATTAATTTCGAAATTTTTAAATATCTTTATTCTTTCTGAAATACATTTATGAACATTTTTCGTCTTTACACTTTTCTTTATTTTCGACTTCTCATTTTTACTCTTTGAATATTCTTTTGATAAACTTCGAAATTTTTAAATATCTTTATTAACTCTAAAATAATTTTATGAACATTTTTCGTCTTTACACTTTTTTTTATTTTCGACTTCTCATTTTTACTCTTTGGATATTCTTTTGATTAATTTCTAAATTTTTAAATATCTTTATTTTTACTAAAATACATTTATGAACATTTTTCGTCTTTACACTTTTCTTTATTTTCGATTTCTCATTTTTACTCTTTGAATATTCTTTTGATAAACTTCGAAATTTTAAATATCTTTATTCTTTCTAAAATACATTTATGAACATTTTTCGTCTTTACACTTTTCTTTATTTTCGACTTCTCATTTTTACTCTTTGAATATTCTTTTGATTAATTTTTAAATTTTTAAATATCTTTATTTTTACTAAAATACATTTATGAACATTTTTCGTCTTTACACTTTTCTTTATTTTCGATTTCTCATTTTTACTCTTTGAATATTCTTTTGATTAATTTCGAAATTTTTAATTATCTTTATTCTTTCTAAAATACATTTATGAACATTTTTCGTCTTTACACTTTTCTTTATTTTCGACTTCTCATTTTTACTCTTTGAATATTCTTTTGATTAATTTCGAAATTTTTAAATTTCTTTATTCTTACTAAAATACATTTATGAACATTTTTAGTCTTTACACTTTTCTTTATTTTCGACTTCTCATTTTTACTCTTTGAATATTCTTTTGATTAATTTCGAAATTTTTAAATATCTTTATTCTTACTAAAATACATTTATGAACATTTTTCGTCTCTACACTTTTCTTTATTTTCAACTTCTCATTTTTACTCTTTGAATATTCTTTTGATTAATTTCTAAATTTTTAAATATCTTTATTCTTTCTAAAATACATTTATGAACATTTTTCGTCTTTACACTTTTCTTTATTTTCGACTTCTCATTTTTACTCTTTGAATATTCTTTTGATTAATTTCGAAATTTTAAATATCTTTATTCTTTCTAAAATACATTTATGAACATTTTTCATCTTTACACTTATATTTATTTTCGACTTCTCATTTTTACTCTTTGGATATTCTTTTGATTAATTTCGAAATTTTTAAATATCTTTATTCTTACTAAAATTCATTTATGAACATTTTTCGTCTTTACACTTTTCTTTATTTTCGATTTCTCATTTGACTCTATGAATATTCTTTTGATTAATTTCGAAATTTTTAAATATCTTTATTCTTACCAAAATACATTTATAGACATTTTTCGTCTTTACACTTTTCTTTATTTTCGACTTCTCATTTTTACTCTTTGAATATTCTTTTGATTAATTTCGAAATTTTAAATATCTTTATTTTTACTAAAAAACATTTATGAACATTTTTCGTCTTTACACTTTTCTTTATTTTCGATTTCTCATTTTACTCTTTGGATATTCTTTTGATTAATTTCTAAATTTTTAAATATCTTTATTTTTACTAAAATACATTTATGAACATTTTTCGTCTCTACACTTTTCTTTATTTTCGACTTCTCATTTTTACTCTTTGAATATTCTTTTGATTAATTTCGAAATTTTTAAATATCTTTATTTTTACTAAAATACATTTATGAACATTTTTCGTCTTTACACTTTTCTTTATTTTCGACTTCTCATTTTTACTCTTTGAATATTCTTTTGATTAACTTCGAAATTTTTAAATATCTTTATTCTTACTAAAATACATTTATGATTAATTTCGTCTTTACACTTTTGTTTATTTTCGACTTCTCATTTTTACTCTTTGAATATTCTTTTGATTAATTTCTAAATTTTTAAATATCTTTATTCTTACTAAAAAACATTTATGAACATTTTTCGTCTTTACACTTTTCTTTATTTTCGACTTCTCATTTTTACTCTTTGAATATTCTTTTAATTAACTTCGAAATTTTAAATATCTTTATTTTTACTAAAAAACATTTATGAACATTTTTCGTCTTTACACTTTTCTTTATTTTCGACTTCTCATTTTTACTCTTTGAATATTCTTTTGATTAATTTCGAAATTTTTAAATATCTTTATTCTTTCTAAAATACATTTATGAACATTTTTCGTCTCTACACTTTTCTTTATTTTCGACTTCTCATTTTTACTCTTTGAATATTCTTTTAATTAACTTCGAAATTTTAAATATCTTTATTTTTACTAAAAAACTTTTATGAACATTTTTCGTCTTTACACTTTTCTTTATTTTCGATTTCTCATTTGACTCTTTGAATATTCTTTTGATAAACTTCGAAATTTTTAAATATCTTTATTAACTCTAAAATACATTTATGAACATATTTCGTCTTTACACTTTTCTTTATTTTCGACTTCTCATTTTTACTCTTTGAATATTCTTTTGATTAACTTCGAAATTTTTAAATATCTTTATTCTTACCAAAATACATTTATAGACATTTTTCGTCTTTACACTTTTCTTTATTTTCGACTTCTCATTTTTACTCTTTGAATATTCTTTTGATTAATTTCGAAATTTTTAAATATCTTTATTCTTACTAAAATACATTTATGATTAATTTCGTCTTTACACTTTTGTTTATTTTCGACTTCTCATTTTTACTCTTTGAATATTCTTTTGATTAATTTCTAAATTTTTAAATATCTTTATTCTTACTAAAAAACATTTATGAACATTTTTCGTCTTTACACTTTTCTTTATTTTCGACTTCTCATTTTTACTCTTTGAATATTCTTTTGATTAATTTCGAAATTTTTAAATATCTTTATTCTTACTAAAATACATTTATGAACATTTTTCGTCTTTACACTTTTCTTTATTTTCGACTTCTCATTTTTACTCTTTGAATATTCTTTTGATTAATTTCGAAATTTTTAAATATCTTTATTCTTTCTAAAATACATTTATGAACATTTTTCGTCTCTACACTTTTCTTTATTTTCGACTTCTCATTTTTACTCTTTGAATATTCTTTTGATTAATTTCGAAATTTTTAAATATCTTTATTCTTACTAAAATACATTTATGAACATTTTTCGTCTTTACACTTTTCTTTATTTTTGACTTCTCATTTTACTCTTTGAATATTCTTTTGATTAATTTCTAAATTTTTAAATATCTTTATTCTCTCTAAAATACATTTATGAACATTTTTCGTCTTTACACTTTTCTTTATTTTCGACTTCTCATTTTTACTCTTTGAATATTCTTTTGATAAACTTCGAAATTTTTAAATATCTTTATTCTTACTAAAATTCATTTATGAACATTTTTCGTCTTTACACTTTTCTTTATTTTCGATTTCTCATTTGACTCTATGAATATTCTTTTGATTAACTTCGAAATTTTAAATATCTTTATTTTTACTAAAAAACTTTTATGAACATTTTTCGTCTTTACACTTTTCTTTATTTTCGACTTCTCATTTTTACTCTTTGAATATTCTTTTGATAAACTTCGAAATTTTTAAATATCTTTATTCTTACTAAAATACATTTATGAACATATTTCGTCTTTACACTTTTCTTTATTTTCGACTTCTCATTTTTACTCTTTGAATATTCTTTTGATTAATTTCGAAATTTTTAAATATCTTTATTCTTACTAAAATGCATTTATGAACATTTTTCGTCTTTACACTTTTCTTTATTTTCGATTTCTCATTTTTACTCTTTGAATATTCTTTTAATTAACTTCGAAATTTTAAATATCTTTATTTTTACTAAAAAACATTTATGAACATTTTTCGTCTTTACACTTTTCTTTATTTTCGATTTCTCATTTGACTCTTTGAATATTCTTTTGATTAATTTCTAAATTTTAAATATCTTTATTCCTACTAAAATACATTTATGAACATATTTCGTCTTTACACTTTTCTTTATTTTCGACTTCTCATTTTTACTCTTTGAATATTCTTTTGATTAATTTCGAAATTTTTAAATATCTTTATTCTTACTTAAATACATTTATGAACATTTTTCGTCTTTACACTTTTCTTTATTTTCGATTTCTCATTTTTACTCTTTGAATATTCTTTTGATTAACTTCGAAATTTTAAATATCTTTATTCTTACTAAAATACATTTATGAACATTTTTCGTCTTAACACTTTTCTTTATTTTCGACTTCTCATTTGACTCTTTGAATATTCTTTTGATTAATTTCTAAATTTTTAAATATCTTTATTCTTACTAAAATACATTTATGAACATTTTTCGTCTTTACACTTTTCTTTATTTTCGACTTCTCATTTTTACTCTTTGAATATTCTTTTGATTAATTTCGAAATTTTTAAATATCTTTATTCTTTCTAAAATACATTTATGAACATTTTTCGTCTCTACACTTTTCTTTATTTTCGACTTCTCATTTTTACTCTTTGAATATTCTTTTGATTAATTTCGAAATTTTTAAATATCTTTATTTTTACTAAAATACATTTATGAACATTTTTCGTCTTTACACTTTTCTTTATTTTCGACTTCTCATTTTTACTCTTTGAATATTCTTTTGATTAACTTCGAAATTTTTAATTATCTTTATTCTCTCTAAAATACATTTATGATTAATTTCGTCTTTACACTTTTCTTTATTTTCGACTTCTCATTTTTACTCTTTGAATATTCTTTTGATTAATTTCGAAATTTTTGAATATCTTTATTCTTACTAAAATACATTTATGAACATTTTTCGTCTTTACACTTTTCTTTATTTTCGATTTCTCATTTTTACTCTTTGAATATTCTTTTAATTAACTTCGAAATTTTAAATATCTTTATTTTTACTAAAAAACATTTATGAACATTTTTCGTCTTTACACTTTTCTTTATTTTCGATTTCTCATTTGACTCTATGAATATTCTTTTGATTAATTTCGAAATTTTTAAATATCTTTATTCTTTCTGAAATACATTTATGAACATTTTTCGTCTTTACACTTTTCTTTATTTTCGACTTCTCATTTTTACTCTTTGAATATTCTTTTGATAAACTTCGAAATTTTTAAATATCTTTATTAACTCTAAAATACATTTATGAACATATTTCGTCTTTACACTTTTTTTTATTTTCGACTTCTCATTTTTACTCTTTGGATATTCTTTTGATTAATTTCTAAATTTTTAAATATCTTTATTCTCTCTAAAATACATTTATGAACATTTTTCGTCTTTACACTTTTCTTTATTTTCGACTTCTCATTTTTACTCTTTGAATATTCTTTTCATTAATTTCGAAATTTTTAAATATCTTTATTTTTACTAAAAAACATTTATGAACATTTTTCGTCTTTACACTTTTCTTTATTTTCGATTTCTCATTTTTACTCTTTGAATATTCTTTTGATTAATTTCGAAATTTTTAAATTTCTTTATTCTTACTAAAATACATTTATGAACATTGTTCGTCTTTACACTTTTCTTTATTTTCGACTTCTCATTTTTACTCTTTGAATATTCTTTTGATTAATTTCGAAATTTTTAAATATCTTTATTCTTACTAAAATACATTTATGAACATTTTTCGTCTCTACACTTTTCTTTATTTTCAACTTCTCATTTTTACTCTTTGAATATTCTTTTGATTAATTTCTAAATTTTTAAATATCTTTATTCTTTCTAAAATACATTTATGAACATTTTTCGTCTTTACACTTTTCTTTATTTTCGACTTCTCATTTTTACTCTTTGAATATTCTTTTAATTAACTTCGAAATTTTTAAATATCTTTATTCTTTCTAAAATACATTTATGAACATTTTTCGTCTTTACACTTTTCTTTATTTTCGATTTCTCATTTTTACTCTTTGAATATTCTTTTGATTAATTTCTAAATTTTTAAATATCTTTATTTTTACTAAAAAACATTTATGAACATTTTTCGTCTTTACACTTTTCTTTATTTTCGATTTCTCATTTGACTCTATGAATATTCTTTTGATTAATTTCGAAATTTTTGAATATCTTTATTCTTACCAAAATACATTTATGAACATTTTTCGTCTTTACACTTTTCTTTATTTTCGACTTCTCATTTTTACTCTTTGAATATTCTTTTGATTAATTTTTAAATTTTTGAATATCTTTATTCTTTCTGATAAACATTTATGAACATTTTTCGCCTTTACACTTTTCTTTATTTTCGACTTCTCATTTTTACTCTTTGAATATTCTTTTGATTAATTTCTAAATTTTTGAATATCTTTATTCTTTCTGAAATACATTTATGAACATTTTTCGTCTTTACACTTTTCTTTATTTTCGACTTCTCATTTTTACTCTTTGAATATTCTTTTGATTAATTTCGAAATTTTTAAATATCTTTATTCTTACTAAAATACATTTATAGACATTTTTCGTCTTTACACTTTTCTTTATTTTCGATTTCTCATTTGACTCTTTGAATATTCTTTTGATTAATTTCTAAATTTTTAAATATCTTTATTCTTACTAAAATACATTTATGAACATTTTTCGTCTTTACACTTTTCTTTATTTTCGATTTCGCAATTGACTCTATGAATATTCTTTTGATTAATTTTTAAATTTTTAAATATCTTTATTCTTTCTAAAATACATTTATGAACATTTTTCGTCTTTACACTTTTCTTTATTTTCGACTTCTCATTTTTACTCTTTGAATATTCTTTTGATTAATTTCGAAATTTTTAAATATCTTTATTCTTACTAAAATACATTTATGAACATTTTTCGTCTTTACACTTTTCTTTATTTTCGACTTCTCATTTTTACTCTTTGAATATTCTTTTGATTAATTTCGAAATTTTTAAATTTCTTTATTCTTACTAAAATACATTTATGAACATTTTTCGTCTTTACACTTTTCTTTATTTTCGACTTCTCATTTTTACTCTTTGAATATTCTTTTGATTAATTTCGAAATTTTTAAATATCTTTATTCTTACTAAAATACATTTATGAACATTTTTCGTCTCTACACTTTTCTTTATTTTCAACTTCTCATTTTTACTCTTTGAATATTCTTTTGATTAATTTCTAAATTTTTAAATATCTTTATTCTTACTAAAATACATTTATGAACATTTTTCGTCTCTACACTTTTCTTTATTTTCGACTTCTCATTTTTACTCTTTGAATATTCTTTTAATTAACTTCTAAATTTTTAAATATCTTTATTCTTTCTGATAAACATTTATGAACATTTTTCGTCTTTACACTTTTCTTTATTTTCGATTTCTCATTTGACTCTATGAATATTCTTTTGATTAATTTCTAAATTTTAAATATCTTTATTTTTACTAAAATACATTTATGAACATTTTTCGTCTTTACACTTTTCTTTATTTTCGACTTCTCATTTTTACTCTTTGAATATTCTTTTGATAAACTTCGAAATTTTTAAATATCTTTATTAACTCTAAAATACATTTATGAACATATTTCGTCTTTACACTTTTCTTTATTTTCGACTTCTCATTTTTACTCTTTGAATATTCTTTTGATTAACTTCGAAATTTTAAATATCTTTATTCTCTCTAAAATACATTTATGAACATTTTTCGTCTTTACACTTTTCTTTATTTTCGACTTCTCATTTTTACTCTTTGAATATTCTTTTGATTAATTTCGAAATTTTTAAATTTCTTTATTCTTACTAAAATACATTTATGAACATTTTTCGTCTTTACACTTTTCTTTATTTTCGATTTCTCATTTTTACTCTTTGAATATTCTTTTGATTAATTTCGAAATTTTTAAATATCTTTATTTTTACTAAAAAACATTTATGAACATTTTTCGTCTTTACACTTTTCTTTATTTTCGACTTCTCATTTTTACTCTTTGAATATTCTTTTGATTAATTTCTAAATTTTTAAATATCTTTATTCTCTCTAAAATACATTTATGAACATTTTTCGTCTTTACACTTTTCTTTATTTTCGACTTCTCATTTTTACTCTTTGAATATTCTTTTGATTAATTTCGAAATTTTTAAATATCTTTATTCTTACTAAAATACATTTATGAACATTTTTCGTCTTTACACTTTTCTTTATTTTCGACTTCTCATTTTTACTCTTTGAATATTCTTTTGATTAACTTCGAAATTTTTAAATATCTTTATTCTTTCTAAAATACATTTATGAACATTTTTCATCTTTACACTTATATTTATTTTCGACTTCTCATTTTTACTCTTTGGATATTCTTTTGATTAATTTCTAAATTTTTAAATATCTTTATTCTTACTAAAATACATTTATGAACATTTTTCGTCTCTACACTTTTCTTTATTTTCGACTTCTCATTTTTACTCTTTGAATATTCTTTTGATTAATTTCGAAATTTTTAAATTTCTTTATTCTTACTAAAATACATTTATGAACATTTTTCGTCTTTACACTTTTCTTTATTTTCGACTTCTCATTTTTACTCTTTGAATATTCTTTTGATTAATTTCGAAATTTTTAAATATCTTTATTCTTACTAAAATACATTTATGAACATTTTTCGTCTCTACACTTTTCTTTATTTTCAACTTCTCATTTTTACTCTTTGAATATTCTTTTGATTAATTTCTAAATTTTTAAATATCTTTATTCTTACTAAAATACATTTATGAACATTTTTCGTCTTTACACTTTTCTTTATTTTCGACTTCTCATTTTTACTCTTTGAATATTCTTTTGATTAATTTCGAAATTTTTAAATATCTTTATTCTTACTAAAATACATTTATGAACATTTTTCGTCTCTACACTTTTCTTTATTTTCAACTTCTCATTTTTACTCTTTGAATATTCTTTTAATTAACTTCTAAATTTTTAAATATCTTTATTCTTTCTGATAAACATTTATGAACATTTTTCGTCTTTACACTTTTCTTTATTTTCGATTTCTCATTTGACTCTATGAATATTCTTTTGATTAATTTCTAAATTTTAAATATCTTTATTTTTACTAAAATACATTTATGAACATTTTTCGTCTTTACACTTTTCTTTATTTTCGACTTCTCATTTTTACTCTTTGAATATTCTTTTGATAAACTTCGAAATTTTTAAATATCTTTATTAACTCTAAAATACATTTATGAACATATTTCGTCTTTACACTTTTCTTTATTTTCGACTTCTCATTTTTACTCTTTGAATATTCTTTTGATTAACTTCGAAATTTTAAATATCTTTATTCTCTCTAAAATACATTTATGAACATTTTTCGTCTTTACACTTTTCTTTATTTTCGACTTCTCATTTTTACTCTTTGAATATTCTTTTCATTAATTTCGAAATTTTTAAATATCTTTATTCTTACTAAAATACATTTATGAACATTTTTCGTCTTTACACTTTTCTTTATTTTCGATTTCTCATTTTTACTCTTTGAATATTCTTTTGATTAATTTCGAAATTTTTAAATATCTTTATTTTTACTAAAAAACATTTATGAACATTTTTCGTCTTTACACTTTTCTTTATTTTCGACTTCTCATTTTTACTCTTTGAATATTCTTTTGATTAATTTCTAAATTTTTAAATATCTTTATTCTCTCTAAAATACATTTATGAACATTTTTCGTCTTTACACTTTTCTTTATTTTCGACTTCTCATTTTTACTCTTTGAATATTCTTTTGATTAATTTCGAAATTTTTAAATATCTTTATTCTTACTAAAATACATTTATGAACATTTTTCGTCTTTACACTTTTCTTTATTTTCGACTTCTCATTTTTACTCTTTGAATATTCTTTTGATTAACTTCGAAATTTTTAAATATCTTTATTCTTTCTAAAATACATTTATGAACATTTTTCATCTTTACACTTATATTTATTTTCGACTTCTCATTTTTACTCTTTGGATATTCTTTTGATTAATTTCTAAATTTTTAAATATCTTTATTCTTACTAAAATACATTTATGAACATTTTTCGTCTTTACACTTTTCTTTTTTTCGACTTCTCATTTTTACTCTTTGAATATTCTTTTGATTAATTTCTAAATTTTTAAATATCTTTATTCTTACTAAAATACATTTATGAACATTTTTCGTCTTTACACTTTTCTTTATTTTCGACTTCTCATTTTTACTCTTTGAATATTCTTTTGATTAATTTCGAAATTTTTAAATATCTTTATTCTTACTAAAATACATTTATGAACATTTTTCGTCTCTACACTTTTCTTTATTTTCGACTTCTCATTTTTACTCTTTGAATATTCTTTTGATTAATTTCTAAATTTTTAAATATCTTTATTCTTACTAAAATACATTTATGAACATTTTTCGTCTTTACACTTTTCTTTATTTTCGACTTCTCATTTTTACTCTTTGAATATTCTTTTGATTAATTTCTAAATTTTTAAATATCTTTATTCTTACTAAAAAACATTTATGAACATTGTTCGTCTTAATACTTTTCTTTATTTTCGACTTCTCATTTTTGCTCTTTGAATATTCTTTTGATTAATTTATTAATGTTTTAAATATCTTTATTCTTTCTAAAATACATTTATGAACATTTTTCGTCTCTACACTTTTCTTTATTTTCGACTTCTCATTTTTACTCTTTGAATATTCTTTTGATAAACTTCGAAATTTTTAAATATCTTTATTCTTACTAAAATACATTTATGAACATTTTTCGTCTTTACACTTTTCTTTATTTTTGACTTCTCATTTTACTCTTTGAATATTCTTTTGATTAATTTCGAAATTTTTAAATATCTTTATTCTTACTAAAAAACATTTATGAACATTTTTCGTCTTAATACTTTTCTTTATTTTCGACTTCTCATTTTTGCTCTTTGAATATTCTTTTGATTAATTTATTAATGTTTTAAATATCTTTATTCTTTCTAAAATACATTTATGAACATTTTTCGTCTCTACACTTTTCTTTATTTTCGACTTCTCATTTTTACTCTTTGAATATTCTTTTAATTAACTTCGAAATTTTAAATATCTTTATTCTTTCTAAAATACATTTATGAACATTTTTCATCTTTACACTTATATTTATTTTCGACTTCTCATTTTTACTCTTTGGATATTCTTTTGATTAATTTCTAAATTTTTAAATATCTTTATTCTTACTAAAATACATTTATGAACATTTTTCGTCTTTACACTTTTCTTTTTTTCGACTTCTCATTTTTACTCTTTGAATATTCTTTTGATTAATTTCTAAATTTTTAAATATCTTTATTCTCTCTAAAATACATTTATGAACATTTTTCGTCTTTACACTTTTCTTTATTTTCGACTTCTCATTTTTACTCTTTGAATATTCTTTTCATTAATTTCGAAATTTTTAAATATCTTTATTCTTACTAAAATACATTTATGAACATTTTTCGTCTTTACACTTTTCTTTATTTTCGATTTCTCATTTTTACTCTTTGAATATTCTTTTGATTAATTTCGAAATTTTTAAATATCTTTATTTTTACTAAAAAACATTTATGAACATTTTTCGTCTTTACACTTTTCTTTATTTTCGACTTCTCATTTTTACTCTTTGAATATTCTTTTGATTAATTTCGAAATTTTTAAATATCTTTATTCTCTCTAAAATACATTTATGAACATTTTTCGTCTTTACACTTTTCTTTATTTTCGACTTCTCATTTTTACTCTTTGAATATTCTTTTGATTAATTTCGAAATTTTTAAATATCTTTATTCTTACTAAAATACATTTATGAACATTTTTCGTCTTTACACTTTTCTTTATTTTCGACTTCTCATTTTTACTCTTTGAATATTCTTTTGATTAACTTCGAAATTTTTAAATATCTTTATTCTTTCTAAAATACATTTATGAACATTTTTCATCTTTACACTTATATTTATTTTCGACTTCTCATTTTTACTCTTTGGATATTCTTTTGATTAATTTCTAAATTTTTAAATATCTTTATTCTTACTAAAATACATTTATGAACATTTTTCGTCTTTACACTTTTCTTTATTTTCGATTTCTCATTTTTACTCTTTGAATATTCTTTTAATTAATTTCGAAATTTTTAAATATCTTTATTCTTACTAAAATACATTTATGAACATTTTTCGTCTTTACACTTTTCTTTATTTTCGACTTCTCATTTTTACTCTTTGAATATTCTTTTGATTAATTTCGAAATTTTTAAATATCTTTATTCTTACTAAAATACATTTATGAACATTTTTCGTCTCTACACTTTTCTTTATTTTCGACTTCTCATTTTTACTCTTTGAATATTCTTTTGATTAATTTCTAAATTTTTAAATATCTTTATTTTCTCTAAAATACATTTATGAACATTTTTCGTCTTTACACTTTTCTTTATTTTCGACTTCTCATTTTTACTCTTTGAATATTCTTTTGATTAATTTCTAAATTTTTAAATATCTTTATTCTTACTAAAAAACATTTATGAACATTGTTCGTCTTAATACTTTTCTTTATTTTCGACTTCTCATTTTTGCTCTTTGAATATTCTTTTGATTAATTTATTAATGTTTTAAATATCTTTATTCTTTCTAAAATACATTTATGAACATTTTTCGTCTCTACACTTTTCTTTATTTTCGACTTCTCATTTTTACTCTTTGAATATTCTTTTGATAAACTTCGAAATTTTTAAATATCTTTATTCTTACTAAAATACATTTATGAACATTTTTCGTCTTTACACTTTTCTTTATTTTTGACTTCTCATTTTACTCTTTGAATATTCTTTTGATTAATTTCGAAATTTTTAAATATCTTTATTCTTTCTAAAATACATTTATGAACATTTTTCGTCTTAATACTTTTCTTTATTTTCGACTTCTCATTTTTGCTCTTTGAATATTCTTTTGATTAATTTATTAATGTTTTAAATATCTTTATTCTTTCTAAAATACATTTATGAACATTTTTCGTCTCTACACTTTTCTTTATTTTCGACTTCTCATTTTTACTCTTTGAATATTCTTTTAATTAACTTCGAAATTTTTAAATATCTTTATTCTTTCTGATAAACATTTATGAACATTTTTCGTCTTTACACTTTTCTTTATTTTCGATTTCTCATTTGACTCTATGAATATTCTTTTGATTAATTTCTAAATTTTTAAATATCTTTATTCTTACTAAAATACATTTATGAACATTTTTCGTCTTTACACTTTTCTTTATTTTCGACTTCTCATTTTTACTCTTTGAATATTCTTTTGATTAATTTCGAAATTTTTAAATATCTTTATTCTTACTAAAATACATTTATGAACATTTTTCGTCTTTACACTTTTCTTTATTTTCGACTTCTCATTTTTACTCTTTGAATATTCTTTTAATTAACTTCGAAATTTTAAATATCTTTATTCTTTCTAAAATACATTTATGAACATTTTTCATCTTTACACTTATATTTATTTTCGACTTCTCATTTTTACTCTTTGGATATTCTTTTGATTAATTTCTAAATTTTTAAATATCTTTATTCTTACTAAAATACATTTATGAACATTTTTCGTCTTTACACTTTTCTTTTTTTCGACTTCTCATTTTTACTCTTTGAATATTCTTTTGATTAATTTCTAAATTTTTAAATATCTTTATTTTCTCTAAAATACATTTATGAACATTTTTCGTCTTTACACTTTTCTTTATTTTCGACTTCTCATTTTTACTCTTTGAATATTCTTTTGATTAATTTCGAAATTTTTAAATATCTTTATTCTTACTAAAATACATTTATGAACATTTTTCGTCTTTACACTTTTCTTTATTTTCGACTTCTCATTTTTACTCTTTGAATATTCTTTTGATTAATTTCTAAATTTTTAAATATCTTTATTCTCTCTAAAATACATTTATGAACATTTTTCGCCTTTACACTTTTCTTTATTTTCGACTTCTCATTTTTACTCTTTGAATATTCTTTTGATTAATTTCTAAATTTTTAAATATCTTTATTCTTACTAAAATACATTTATGAACATTTTTCGTCTTTACACTTTTCTTTTTTTCGACTTCTCATTTTTACTCTTTGAATATTCTTTTGATTAATTTCTAAATTTTTAAATATCTTTATTTTCTCTAAAATACATTTATGAACATTTTTCGTCTTTACACTTTTCTTTATTTTCGACTTCTCATTTTTACTCTTTGAATATTCTTTTGATAAACTTCGAAATTTTTAAATATCTTTATTCTTACTAAAATACATTTATGAACATTTTTCGTCTTTACACTTTTCTTTATTTTCGACTTCTCATTTTTACTCTTTGAATATTCTTTTGATTAATTTCTAAATTTTTGAATATCTTTATTCTTTCTGATAAACATTTATGAACATTTTTCGCCTTTACACTTTTCTTTATTTTCGACTTCTCATTTTTACTCTTTGAATATTCTTTTGATTAATTTCTAAATTTTTAAATATCTTTATTCTTACTAAAATACATTTATGAACATTTTTCGTCTTTACACTTTTCTTTATTTTCGATTTCTCATTTTTACTCTTTGAATATTCTTTTAATTAATTTCGAAATTTTTAAATATCTTTATTCTTACTAAAATACATTTATGAACATTTTTCGTCTTTACACTTTTCTTTATTTTCGACTTCTCATTTTTACTCTTTGAATATTCTTTTGATTAATTTCGAAATTTTTAAATATCTTTATTCTTACTAAAATACATTTATGAACATTTTTCGTCTCTACACTTTTCTTTATTTTCGACTTCTCATTTTTACTCTTTGAATATTCTTTTGATTAATTTCTAAATTTTTAAATATCTTTATTCTTACTAAAATACATTTATGAACATTTTTCGTCTTTACACTTTTCTTTATTTTCGACTTCTCATTTTTACTCTTTGAATATTCTTTTGATTAATTTCTAAATTTTTAAATATCTTTATTCTTACTAAAAAACATTTATGAACATTGTTCGTCTTAATACTTTTCTTTATTTTCGACTTCTCATTTTTGCTCTTTGAATATTCTTTTGATTAATTTATTAATGTTTTAAATATCTTTATTCTTTCTAAAATACATTTATGAACATTTTTCGTCTCTACACTTTTCTTTATTTTCGACTTCTCATTTTTACTCTTTGAATATTCTTTTGATAAACTTCGAAATTTTTAAATATCTTTATTCTTTCTAAAATACATTTATGAACATTTTTCGTCTTTACACTTTTCTTTATTTTCAACTTCTCATTTTTACTCTTTGAATATTCTTTTGATTAATTTCGAAATTTTAAATATCTTTATTCTCTCTAAAATACATTTATGAACATTTTTCGTCTTTACACTTTTCTTTATTTTCGACTTCTCATTTTTACTCTTTGAATATTCTTTTAATTAACTTCGAAATTTTTAAATATCTTTATTCTTTCTAAAATACATTTATGAACATTTTTCGTCTTTACACTTTTCTTTATTTTCGACTTCTCATTTTTACTCTTTGAATATTCTTTTGATTAATTTCTAAATTTTTAAATATCTTTATTTTTACTAAAAAACATTTATGAACATTTTTCGTCTTTACACTTTTCTTTATTTTCGATTTCTCATTTGACTCTATGAATATTCTTTTGATTAATTTCGAAATTTTTAAATATCTTTATTCTTTCTGAAATACATTTATGAACATTTTTCGTCTTTACACTTTTCTTTATTTTCGACTTCTCATTTTTACTCTTTGAATATTCTTTTGATTAATTTCTAAATTTTTAAATATCTTTATTCTTACTAAAATACATTTATGAACATTTTTCGCCTTTACACTTTTCTTTATTTTCGACTTCTCATTTTTACTCTTTTAATATTCTTTTGATTAATTTCTAAATTTTTAAATATCTTTATTTTTACTAAAATACATTTATGAACATTTTTCGTCTTTACACTTTTCTTTATTTTCGACTTCTCATTTTTACTCTTTGAATATTCTTTTGATTAATTTCGAAATTTTTAAATATCTTTATTCTTACTAAAAAACATTTATGAACATTTTTCGTCTTTACACTTTTCTTTATTTTCGACTTCTCATTTTTACTCTTTGAATATTCTTTTGATTAATTTCTAAATTTTTAAATATCTTTATTCTCTCTAAAATACATTTATGAACATTTTTCGTCTTTACACTTTTCTTTATTTTCGACTTCTCATTTTTACTCTTTGAATATTCTTTTCATTAATTTCGAAATTTTTAAATATCTTTATTCTTACTAAAATACATTTATGAACATTTTTCGTCTTCACACTTTTCTTTATTTTCGATTTCTCATTTGACTCTATGAATATTCTTTTGATTAATTTCGAAATTTTTAAATATCTTTATTCTTACTAAAATACATTTATGAACATTTTTCGTCTTTACACTTTTCTTTATTTTCGACTTCTCATTTTTACTCTTTGAATATTCTTTTGATTAATTTCTAAATTTTTAAATATCTTTATTCTTACTAAAATACATTTATGAACATTTTTCGTCTTTACACTTTTCTTTATTTTCGACTTCTCATTTTTACTCTTTGAATATTCTTTTGATTAATTTCTAAATTTTTAAATATCTTTATTCTTACTAAAATACATTTATGAACATTTTTCGTCTTTACACTTTTCTTTATTTTCGACTTCTCATTTTTACTCTTTGAATATTCTTTTGATTAACTTCGAAATTTTTAAATATCTTTATTCTTACTAAAATACATTTATGAACATTTTTCGTCTTTACACTTTTCTTTATTTTCGACTTCTCATTTTTACTCTTTGAATATTCTTTTGATTAATTTCTAAATTTTTAAATATCTTTATTCTTACTAAAATACATTTATGAACATTTTTCGTCTTTACACTTTTCTTTATTTTCGATTTCTCATTTTTACTCTTTGAATATTCTTTTAATTAATTTCGAAATTTTTAAATATCTTTATTCTTACTAAAATACATTTATGAACATTTTTCGTCTTTACACTTTTCTTTATTTTCGACTTCTCATTTTTACTCTTTGAATATTCTTTTGATTAATTTCGAAATTTTTAAATATCTTTATTCTTTCTAAAATACATTTATGAACATTTTTCGTCTTAATACTTTTCTTTATTTTCGACTTCTCATTTTTGCTCTTTGAATATTCTTTTGATTAATTTATTAATGTTTTAAATATCTTTATTCTTTCTAAAATACATTTATGAACATTTTTCGTCTTTACACTTTTCTTTATTTTCGACTTCTCATTTTTACTCTTTGAATATTCTTTTGATTAATTTCTAAATTTTTAAATATCTTTATTCTTACTAAAATACATTTATGAACATTTTTCGTCTTTACACTTTTCTTTATTTTCGACTTCTCATTTTTACTCTTTGAATATTCTTTTGATTAATTTCTAAATTTTTAAATATCTTTATTCTTACTAAAATACATTTATGAACATTTTTCGTCTTTACACTTTTCTTTATTTTCGACTTCTCATTTTTACTCTTTGAATATTCTTTTGATTAATTTCTAAATTTTTAAATATCTTTATTCTCTCTAAAATACATTTATGAACATTTTTCGTCTTTACACTTTTCTTTATTTTCGACTTCTCATTTTTACTCTTTTAATATTCTTTTGATTAATTTCTAAATTTTTAAATATCTTTATTTTTACTAAAATACATTTATGAACATTTTTCGTCTTTACACTTTTCTTTATTTTCGACTTCTCATTTTTACTCTTTGAATATTCTTTTGATTAATTTCGAAATTTTTAAATATCTTTATTCTTACTAAAAAACATTTATGAACATTTTTCGTCTTTACACTTTTCTTTATTTTCGACTTCTCATTTTTACTCTTTGAATATTCTTTTAATTAATTTCTAAATTTTTAAATATCTTTATTCTCTCTAAAATACATTTATGAACATTTTTCGTCTTTACACTTTTCTTTATTTTCGACTTCTCATTTTTACTCTTTGAATATTCTTTTCATTAATTTCGAAATTTTTAAATATCTTTATTCTTACTAAAATACATTTATGAACATTTTTCGTCTTCACACTTTTCTTTATTTTCGATTTCTCATTTGACTCTATGAATATTCTTTTGATTAATTTCGAAATTTTTAAATATCTTTATTCTTACTAAAATACATTTATGAACATTTTTCGTCTTTACACTTTTCTTTATTTTCGACTTCTCATTTTTACTCTTTGAATATTCTTTTGATTAATTTCTAAATTTTTAAATATCTTTATTCTTACTAAAATACATTTATGAACATTTTTCGTCTTTACACTTTTCTTTATTTTCGACTTCTCATTTTTACTCTTTGAATATTCTTTTGATTAATTTCTAAATTTTTAAATATCTTTATTCTTACTAAAATACATTTATGAACATTTTTCGTCTTTACACTTTTCTTTATTTTCGACTTCTCATTTTTACTCTTTGAATATTCTTTTGATTAACTTCGAAATTTTTAAATATCTTTATTCTTACTAAAATACATTTATGAACATTTTTCGTCTTTACACTTTTCTTTATTTTCGACTTCTCATTTTTACTCTTTGAATATTCTTTTGATTAATTTCTAAATTTTTAAATATCTTTATTCTTACTAAAATACATTTATGAACATTTTTCGTCTTTACACTTTTCTTTATTTTCGATTTCTCATTTTTACTCTTTGAATATTCTTTTAATTAATTTCGAAATTTTTAAATATCTTTATTCTTACTAAAATACATTTATGAACATTTTTCGTCTTTACACTTTTCTTTATTTTCGACTTCTCATTTTTACTCTTTGAATATTCTTTTGATTAATTTCGAAATTTTTAAATATCTTTATTCTTACTAAAATACATTTATGAACATTTTTCGTCTCTACACTTTTCTTTATTTTCGACTTCTCATTTTTACTCTTTGAATATTCTTTTGATTAATTTCTAAATTTTTAAATATCTTTATTCTTACTAAAATACATTTATGAACATTTTTCGTCTCTACACTTTTCTTTATTTTTGACTTCTCATTTTACTCTTTGAATATTCTTTTGATTAATTTCGAAATTTTTAAATATCTTTATTCTTTCTAAAATACATTTATGAACATTTTTCGTCTTAATACTTTTCTTTAATTTCGACTTCTCATTTTTGCTCTTTGAATATTCTTTTGATTAATTTATTAATGTTTTAAATATCTTTATTCTTTCTAAAATACATTTATGAACATTTTTCGTCTCTACACTTTTCTTTATTTTCGACTTCTCATTTTTACTCTTTGAATATTCTTTTGATTAATTTCGAAATTTTTAAATATCTTTATTCTTTCTGATAAACATTTATGAACATTTTTCGTCTTTACACTTTTCTTTATTTTCGATTTCTCATTTGACTCTATGAATATTCTTTTGATTAATTTCTAAATTTTTAAATATCTTTATTCTTACTAAAATACATTTATGAACATTTTTCGTCTTTACACTTTTCTTTATTTTCGACTTCTCATTTTTACTCTTTGAATATTCTTTTAATTAATTTCGAAATTTTTAAATATCTTTATTCTTACTAAAATACATTTATGAACATTTTTCGTCTTTACACTTTTCTTTATTTTCGACTTCTCATTTTTACTCTTTGAATATTCTTTTAATGAACTTCGAAATTTTAAATATCTTTATTCTTTCTAAAATACATTTATGAACATTTTTCATCTTTACACTTATATTTATTTTCGACTTCTCATTTTTACTCTTTGGATATTCTTTTGATTAATTTCTAAATTTTTAAATATCTTTATTCTTACTAAAATACATTTATGAACATTTTTCGTCTTTACACTTTTCTTTTTTTCGACTTCTCATTTTTACTCTTTGAATATTCTTTTGATTAATTTCTAAATTTTTAAATATCTTTATTTTCTCTAAAATACATTTATGAACATTTTTCGTCTTTACACTTTTCTTTATTTTCGACTTCTCATTTTTACTCTTTGAATATTCTTTTGATTAATTTCGAAATTTTTAAATATCTTTATTCTTACTAAAATACATTTATGAACATTTTTCGTCTTTACACTTTTCTTTATTTTCGACTTCTCATTTTTACTCTTTGAATATTCTTTTGATTAATTTCTAAATTTTTGAATATCTTTATTCTTTCTGATAAACATTTATGAACATTTTTCGCCTTTACACTTTTCTTTATTTTCGACTTCTCATTTTTACTCTTTGAATATTCTTTTGATTAATTTCTAAATTTTTAAATATCTTTATTCTTACTAAAATACATTTATGAACATTTTTCGTCTTTACACTTTTCTTTTTTTCGACTTCTCATTTTTACTCTTTGAATATTCTTTTGATTAATTTCTAAATTTTTAAATATCTTTATTTTCTCTAAAATACATTTATGAACATTTTTCGTCTTTACACTTTTCTTTATTTTCGACTTCTCATTTTTACTCTTTGAATATTCTTTTGATAAACTTCGAAATTTTTAAATATCTTTATTCTTACTAAAATACATTTATGAACATTTTTCGTCTTTACACTTTTCTTTATTTTCGACTTCTCATTTTTACTCTTTGAATATTCTTTTGATTAATTTCTAAATTTTTGAATATCTTTATTCTTTCTGATAAACATTTATGAACATTTTTCGCCTTTACACTTTTCTTTATTTTCGACTTCTCATTTTTACTCTTTGAATATTCTTTTGATTAATTTCTAAATTTTTAAATATCTTTATTCTTACTAAAATACATTTATGAACATTTTTCGTCTCTACACTTTTCTTTATTTTCGACTTCTCATTTTTACTCTTTGAATATTCTTTTAATTAACTTCTAAATTTTTAAATATCTTTATTCTTACTAAAATACATTTATGAACATTTTTCGTCTTTACACTTTTCTTTATTTTCGATTTCTCATTTGACTCTATGAATATTCTTTTGATTAATTTCTAAATTTTTAAATATCTTTATTCTCTCTAAAATACATTTATGAACATTTTTCGTCTTTACACTTTTCTTTATTTTCGACTTCTCATTTTTACTCTTTGAATATTCTTTTGATTAATTTCTAAATTTTTAAATATCTTTATTCTTACTAAAAAACATTTATGAACATTTTTCGTCTCTACACTTTTCTTTATTTTCGACTTCTCATTTTTACTCTTTGAATATTCTTTTAATTAACTTCTAAATTTTTAAATATCTTTATTCTTTCTGATAAACATTTATGAACATTTTTCGTCTTTACACTTTTCTTTATTTTCGACTTCTCATTTTTACTCTTTGAATATTCTTTTGATTAATTTCTAAATTTTTAAATATCTTTATTCTCTCTAAAATACATTTATGAACATTTTTCGTCTTTACACTTTTCTTTATTTTCGACTTCTCATTTTTACTCTTTGAATATTCTTTTGATTAATTTCGAAATTTTAAATATCTTTATTCTTACTAAAATACATTTATGAACATTTTTCGTCTTCACACTTTTCTTTATTTTCGATTTCTCATTTGACTCTATGAATATTCTTTTGATTAATTTCGAAATTTTTAAATATCTTTATTCTTACTAAAATACATTTATGAACATTTTTCGTCTTTACACTTTTCTTTATTTTCGACTTCTCATTTTTACTCTTTGAATATTCTTTTGATTAATTTCTAAATTTTTAAATATCTTTATTCTTACTAAAATACATTTATGAACATTTTTCGTCTTTACACTTTTCTTTATTTTCGACTTCTCATTTTTACTCTTTGAATATTCTTTTGATAAACTTCGAAATTTTTAAATATCTTTATTCTTACTAAAATACATTTATGAACATTTTTCGTCTTTACACTTTTCTTTATTTTCGACTTCTCATTTTTACTCTTTGAATATTCTTTTGATTAATTTCTAAATTTTTAAATATCTTTATTCTTACTAAAATACATTTATGAACATTTTTCGTCTTTACACTTTTCTTTATTTTCGACTTCTCATTTTTACTCTTTGAATATTCTTTTGATTAATTTCGAAATTTTTGAATATCTTTATTCTTTCTGATAAACATTTATGAACATTTTTCGTCTTTACACTTTTCTTTATTTTCGACTTCTCATTTGACTCTATGAATATTCTTTTGATTAATTTCGAAATTTTTAAATATCTTTATTCTTACTAAAATACATTTATGAACATTTTTCGTCTTTACACTTTTCTTTATTTTCGATTTCTCATTTGACTCTATGAATATTCTTTTGATTAATTTCGAAATTTTTAAATATCTTTATTCTTACTAAAAAACATTTATGAACATTTTTCGTCTTTACACTTTTCTTTATTTTCGACTTCTCATTTTTACTCTTTGAATATTCTTTTGATTAATTTCGAAATTTTAAATATCTTTATTCTTACTAAAATACATTTATGAACATTTTTCGTCTTTACACTTTTCTTTATTTTCGACTTCTCATTTTTACTCTTTGAATATTCTTTTGATAAACTTCGAAATTTTTAAATATCTTTATTCTTACTAAAATACATTTATGAACATTTTTCGTCTTTACACTTTTCTTTATTTTCGACTTCTCATTTTTACTCTTTGAATATTCTTTTGATTAATTTCTAAATTTTTAAATATCTTTATTCTCTCTAAAATACATTTATGAACATTTTTCGTCTTTACACTTTTCTTTATTTTCAACTTCTCATTTTTACTCTTTGAATATTCTTTTGATTAATTTCTAAATTTTTAAATATCTTTATTCTCTCTAAAATACATTTATGAACATTTTTCGTCTTTACACTTTTCTTTATTTTCGACTTCTCATTTTTACTCTTTGAATATTCTTTTAATTAACTTCGAAATTTTTAAATATCTTTATTCTTTCTAAAATACATTTATGAACATTTTTCGTCTTTACACTTTTCTTTATTTTCAACTTCTCATTTTTACTCTTTGAATATTCTTTTGATTAATTTCTAAATTTTTAAATATCTTTATTCTCTCTAAAATACATTTATGAACATTTTTCGTCTTTACACTTTTCTTTATTTTCGACTTCTCATTTTTACTCTTTGAATATTCTTTTAATTAACTTCGAAATTTTTAAATATCTTTATTCTTTCTAAAATACATTTATGAACATTTTTCGTCTTTACACTTTTCTTTATTTTCGATTTCTCATTTTTACTCTTTGAATATTCTTTTGATTAATTTCTAAATTTTTAAATATCTTTATTTTTACTAAAAAACATTTATGAACATTTTTCGTCTTTACACTTTTCTTTATTTTCGATTTCTCATTTGACTCTATGAATATTCTTTTGATTAATTTCGAAATTTTTAAATATCTTTATTCTTTCTGAAATACATTTATGAACATTTTTCGTCTTTACACTTTTCTTTATTTTCGACTTCTCATTTTTACTCTTTGAATATTCTTTTGATTAATTTCTAAATTTTTAAATATCTTTATTTTTGCTAAAATACATTTATGAACATTTTTCGCCTTTACACTTTTCTTTATTTTCGACTTCTCATTTTTACTCTTTTAATATTCTTTTGATTAATTTCTAAATTTTTAAATATCTTTATTTTTACTAAAATACATTTATGAACATTTTTCGTCTTTACACTTTTCTTTATTTTCGACTTCTCATTTTTACTCTTTGAATATTCTTTTGATTAATTTCGAAATTTTTAAATATCTTTATTCTTACTAAAAAACATTTATGAACATTTTTCGTCTTTACACTTTTCTTTATTTTCGACTTCTCATTTTTACTCTTTGAATATTCTTTTGATTAATTTCGAAATTTTTAAATATCTTTATTCTCTCTAAAATACATTTATGAACATTTTTCGTCTTTACACTTTTCTTTATTTTCGACTTCTCATTTTTACTCTTTGAATATTCTTTTGATTAATTTCGAAATTTTAAATATCTTTATTCTTTCTGATAAACATTTATGAACATTTTTCGTCTTCACACTTTTCTTTATTTTCGATTTCTCATTTGACTCTATGAATATTCTTTTGATTAATTTCGAAATTTTTAAATATCTTTATTCTTACTAAAATACATTTATGAACATTTTTCGTCTTTACACTTTTCTTTATTTTCGACTTCTCATTTTTACTCTTTGAATATTCTTTTGATTAATTTCTAAATTTTTAAATATCTTTATTCTTACTAAAATACATTTATGAACATTTTTCGTCTTTACACTTTTCTTTATTTTCGACTTCTCATTTTTACTCTTTGAATATTCTTTTGATTAATTTCTAAATTTTTAAATATCTTTATTCTTACTAAAATACATTTATGAACATTTTTCGTCTTTACACTTTTCTTTATTTTCGACTTCTCATTTTTACTCTTTGAATATTCTTTTGATAAACTTCGAAATTTTTAAATATCTTTATTCTTACTAAAATACATTTATGAACATTTTTCGTCTTTACACTTTTCTTTATTTTCGACTTCTCATTTTTACTCTTTGAATATTCTTTTGATTAATTTCTAAATTTTTAAATATCTTTATTCTTACTAAAATACATTTATGAACATTTTTCGTCTTTACACTTTTCTTTATTTTCGACTTCTCATTTTTACTCTTTGAATATTCTTTTAATTAATTTCGAAATTTTTAAATATCTTTATTCTTACTAAAATACATTTATGAACATTTTTCGTCTTTACACTTTTCTTTATTTTCGACTTCTCATTTTTACTCTTTGAATATTCTTTTGATTAATTTCGAAATTTTTAAATATCTTTATTCTTACTAAAATACATTTATGAACATTTTTCGTCTCTACACTTTTCTTTATTTTCGACTTCTCATTTTTACTCTTTGAATATTCTTTTGATTAATTTCTAAATTTTTAAATATCTTTATTCTTACTAAAATACATTTATGAACATTTTTCGTCTTTACACTTTTCTTTATTTTCGACTTCTCATTTTTACTCTTTGAATATTCTTTTGATTAATTTCTAAATTTTAAATATCTTTATTCTTACTAAAAAACATTTATGAACATTGTTCGTCTTAATACTTTTCTTTATTTTCGACTTCTCATTTGACTCTATGAATATTCTTTTGATTAATTTCTAAATTTTTAAATATCTTTATTCTCTCTAAAATACATTTATGAACATTTTTCGTCTTTACACTTTTCTTTATTTTCGACTTCTCATTTTTACTCTTTGAATATTCTTTTGATTAATTTCTAAATTTTTAAATATCTTTATTCTTACTAAAATACATTTATGAACATTTTTCGTCTTTACACTTTTCTTTATTTTTGACTTCTCATTTTACTCTTTGAATATTCTTTTGATTAATTTCGAAATTTTTAAATATCTTTATTCTTTCTAAAATACATTTATGAACATTTTTCGTCTTAATACTTTTCTTTATTTTCGACTTCTCATTTTTGCTCTTTGAATATTCTTTTGATTAATTTATTAATGTTTTAAATATCTTTATTCTTTCTAAAATACATTTATGAACATTTTTCGTCTCTACACTTTTCTTTATTTTCGACTTCTCATTTTTACTCTTTGAATATTCTTTTAATTAACTTCTAAATTTTTAAATATCTTTATTCTTTCTGATAAACATTTATGAACATTTTTCGTCTTTACACTTTTCTTTATTTTCGATTTCTCATTTGACTCTATGAATATTCTTTTGATTAATTTCTAAATTTTTAAATATCTTTATTCTTACTAAAATACATTTATGAACATTTTTCGTCTTTACACTTTTCTTTATTTTCGACTTCTCATTTTTACTCTTTGAATATTCTTTTAATTAACTTCGAAATTTTAAATATCTTTATTCTTTCTAAAATACATTTATGAACATTTTTCATCTTTACACTTATATTTATTTTCGACTTCTCATTTTTACTCTTTGGATATTCTTTTGATTAATTTCTAAATTATTAAATATCTTTATTCTTACTAAAATACATTTATGAACATTTTTCGTCTTTACACTTTTCTTTTTTTCGACTTCTCATTTTTACTCTTTGAATATTCTTTTGATTAATTTCTAAATTTTTAAATATCTTTATTTTCTCTAAAATACATTTATGAACATTTTTCGTCTTTACACTTTTCTTTATTTTCGACTTCTCATTTTTACTCTTTGAATATTCTTTTGATTAATTTCGAAATTTTTAAATATCTTTATTTTCTCTAAAATACATTTATGAACATTTTTCGTCTTTACACTTTTCTTTATTTTCGACTTCTCATTTTTACTCTTTGAATATTCTTTTGATAAACTTCGAAATTTTTAAATATCTTTATTCTTACTAAAATACATTTATGAACATTTTTCGTCTTTACACTTTTCTTTATTTTCGACTTCTCATTTTTACTCTTTGAATATTCTTTTGATTAATTTCTAAATTTTTGAATATCTTTATTCTTTCTGATAAACATTTATGAACATTTTTCGCCTTTACACTTTTCTTTATTTTCGACTTCTCATTTTTACTCTTTGAATATTCTTTTGATTAATTTCTAAATTTTTAAATATCTTTATTCTTACTAAAATACATTTATGAACATTTTTCGTCTCTACACTTTTCTTTATTTTCGACTTCTCATTTTTACTCTTTGAATATTCTTTTGATAAACTTCGAAATTTTTAAATATCTTTATTCTTACTAAAATACATTTATGAACATTTTTCGTCTTTACACTTTTCTTTATTTTCGACTTCTCATTTTTACTCTTTGAATATTCTTTTGATTAATTTCTAAATTTTTGAATATCTTTATTCTTTCTGATAAACATTTATGAACATTTTTCGCCTTTACACTTTTCTTTATTTTCGACTTCTCATTTTTACTCTTTGAATATTCTTTTGATTAATTTCTAAATTTTTAAATATCTTTATTCTTACTAAAATACATTTATGAACATTTTTCGTCTCTACACTTTTCTTTATTTTCGACTTCTCATTTTTACTCTTTGAATATTCTTTTAATTAACTTCTAAATTTTTAAATATCTTTATTCTTACTAAAATACATTTATGAACATTTTTCGTCTTTACACTTTTCTTTATTTTCGATTTCTCATTTGACTCTATGAATATTCTTTTGATTAATTTCTAAATTTTTAAATATCTTTATTCTCTCTAAAATACATTTATGAACATTTTTCGTCTTTACACTTTTCTTTATTTTCGACTTCTCATTTTTACTCTTTGAATATTCTTTTGATTAATTTCTAAATTTTTAAATATCTTTATTCTTACTAAAATACATTTATGAACATTTTTCGTCTCTACACTTTTCTTTATTTTCGACTTCTCATTTTTACTCTTTGAATATTCTTTTAATTAACTTCTAAATTTTTAAATATCTTTATTCTTTCTGATAAACATTTATGAACATTTTTCGTCTTTACACTTTTCTTTATTTTCGACTTCTCATTTTTACTCTTTGAATATTCTTTTGATTAATTTCTAAATTTTTAAATATCTTTATTCTCTCTAAAATACATTTATGAACATTTTTCGTCTTTACACTTTTCTTTATTTTCGACTTCTCATTTTTACTCTTTGAATATTCTTTTGATTAATTTCGAAATTTTAAATATCTTTATTCTTACTAAAATACATTTATGAACATTTTTCGTCTTCACACTTTTCTTTATTTTCGATTTCTCATTTGACTCTATGAATATTCTTTTGATTAATTTCGAAATTTTTAAATATCTTTATTCTTACTAAAATACATTTATGAACATTTTTCGTCTTTACACTTTTCTTTATTTTCGACTTCTCATTTTTACTCTTTGAATATTCTTTTGATTAATTTCTAAATTTTTAAATATCTTTATTCTTACTAAAATACATTTATGAACATTTTTCGTCTTTACACTTTTCTTTATTTTCGACTTCTCATTTTTACTCTTTGAATATTCTTTTGATAAACTTCGAAATTTTTAAATATCTTTATTCTTACTAAAATACATTTATGAACATTTTTCGTCTTCACACTTTTCTTTATTTTCGATTTCTCATTTGACTCTATGAATATTCTTTTGATTAATTTCGAAATTTTTAAATATCTTTATTCTTACTAAAATACATTTATGAACATTTTTCGTCTTTACACTTTTCTTTATTTTCGACTTCTCATTTTTACTCTTTGAATATTCTTTTGATTAATTTCTAAATTTTTAAATATCTTTATTCTTACTAAAATACATTTATGAACATTTTTCGTCTTTACACTTTTCTTTATTTTCGACTTCTCATTTTTACTCTTTGAATATTCTTTTGATAAACTTCGAAATTTTTAAATATCTTTATTCTTACTAAAATACATTTATGAACATTTTTCGTCTTTACACTTTTCTTTATTTTCGACTTCTCATTTTTACTCTTTGAATATTCTTTTGATTAATTTCTAAATTTTTAAATATCTTTATTCTTACTAAAATACATTTATGAACATTTTTCGTCTTTACACTTTTCTTTATTTTCGACTTCTCATTTTTACTCTTTGAATATTCTTTTGATTAATTTCGAAATTTTTGAATATCTTTATTCTTTCTGATAAACATTTATGAACATTTTTCGTCTTTACACTTTTCTTTATTTTCGACTTCTCATTTGACTCTATGAATATTCTTTTGATTAATTTCGAAATTTTTAAATATCTTTATTCTTACTAAAATACATTTATGAACATTTTTCGTCTTTACACTTTTCTTTATTTTCGATTTCTCATTTGACTCTATGAATATTCTTTTGATTAATTTCTAAATTTTTAAATATCTTTATTCTTACTAAAAAACATTTATGAACATTTTTCGTCTTTACACTTTTCTTTATTTTCGACTTCTCATTTTTACTCTTTGAATATTCTTTTGATTAATTTCGAAATTTTAAATATCTTTATTCTTACTAAAATACATTTATGAACATTTTTCGTCTTTACACTTTTCTTTATTTTCGACTTCTCATTTTTACTCTTTGAATATTCTTTTGATAAACTTCGAAATTTTTAAATATCTTTATTCTTACTAAAATACATTTATGAACATTTTTCGTCTTTACACTTTTCTTTATTTTCGACTTCTCATTTTTACTCTTTGAATATTCTTTTGATTAATTTCTAAATTTTTAAATATCTTTATTCTCTCTAAAATACATTTATGAACATTTTTCGTCTTTACACTTTTCTTTATTTTCAACTTCTCATTTTTACTCTTTGAATATTCTTTTGATTAATTTCTAAATTTTTAAATATCTTTATTCTCTCTAAAATACATTTATGAACATTTTTCGTCTTTACACTTTTCTTTATTTTCGACTTCTCATTTTTACTCTTTGAATATTCTTTTAATTAACTTCGAAATTTTTAAATATCTTTATTCTTTCTAAAATACATTTATGAACATTTTTCGTCTTTACACTTTTCTTTATTTTCAACTTCTCATTTTTACTCTTTGAATATTCTTTTGATTAATTTCTAAATTTTTAAATATCTTTATTCTCTCTAAAATACATTTATGAACATTTTTCGTCTTTACACTTTTCTTTATTTTCGACTTCTCATTTTTACTCTTTGAATATTCTTTTAATTAACTTCGAAATTTTTAAATATCTTTATTCTTTCTAAAATACATTTATGAACATTTTTCGTCTTTACACTTTTCTTTATTTTCGATTTCTCATTTTTACTCTTTGAATATTCTTTTGATTAATTTCTAAATTTTTAAATATCTTTATTTTTACTAAAATACATTTATGAACATTTTTCGTCTTTACACTTTTCTTTATTTTCGATTTCTCATTTGACTCTATGAATATTCTTTTGATTAATTTCTAAATTTTTGAATATCTTTATTCTTTCTGATAAACATTTATGAACATTTTTCGCCTTTACACTTTTCTTTATTTTCGACTTCTCATTTTTACTCTTTGAATATTCTTTTGATTAATTTCTAAATTTTTAAATATCTTTATTTTTGCTAAAATACATTTATGAACATTTTTCGCCTTTACACTTTTCTTTATTTTCGACTTCTCATTTTTACTCTTTTAATATTCTTTTGATTAATTTCTAAATTTTTAAATATCTTTATTTTTACTAAAATACATTTATGAACATTTTTCGTCTTTACACTTTTCTTTATTTTCGACTTCTCATTTTTACTCTTTGAATATTCTTTTGATTAATTTCGAAATTTTTAAATATCTTTATTCTTACTAAAAAACATTTATGAACATTTTTCGTCTTTACACTTTTCTTTATTTTCGACTTCTCATTTTTACTCTTTGAATATTCTTTTGATTAATTTCTAAATTTTTAAATATCTTTATTCTCTCTAAAATACATTTATGAACATTTTTCGTCTTTACACTTTTCTTTATTTTCGACTTCTCATTTTTACTCTTTGAATATTCTTTTGATTAATTTCGAAATTTTAAATATCTTTATTCTTTCTGATAAACATTTATGAACATTTTTCGTCTTCACACTTTTCTTTATTTTCGATTTCTCATTTGACTCTATGAATATTCTTTTGATTAATTTCTAAATTTTTAAATATCTTTATTCTTTCTGAAAAACATTTATGAACATTTTTCGTCTTTACACTTTTCTTTATTTTCGACTTCTCATTTTTACTCTTTGAATATTCTTTTGATTAATTTCTAAATTTTTAAATATCTTTATTCTTACTAAAATACATTTATGAACATTTTTCGTCTTTACACTTTTCTTTATTTTCGACTTCTCATTTTTACTCTTTGAATATTCTTTTGATTAATTTCTAAATTTTTAAATATCTTTATTCTTACTAAAATACATTTATGAACATTTTTCGTCTTTACACTTTTCTTTATTTTCGACTTCTCATTTTTACTCTTTGAATATTCTTTTGATTAATTTCGAAATTTTTAAATATCTTTATTCTTTCTAAAATACATTTATGAACATTTTTCGTCTTAATACTTTTCTTTATTTTCGACTTCTCATTTTTGCTCTTTGAATATTCTTTTGATTAATTTATTAATGTTTTAAATATCTTTATTCTTTCTAAAATACATTTATGAACATTTTTCGTCTCTACACTTTTCTTTATTTTCGACTTCTCATTTTTACTCTTTGAATATTCTTTTAATTAACTTCGAAATTTTTAAATATCTTTATTCTTTCTGATAAACATTTATGAACATTTTTCGTCTTTACACTTTTCTTTATTTTCGATTTCTCATTTGACTCTATGAATATTCTTTTGATTAATTTCTAAATTTTTAAATATCTTTATTCTTACTAAAATACATTTATGAACATTTTTCGTCTTTACACTTTTCTTTATTTTCGACTTCTCATTTTTACTCTTTGAATATTCTTTTAATTAATTTCTAAATTTTTAAATATCTTTATTCTTACTAAAATACATTTATGAACATTTTTCGTCTTTACACTTTTCTTTATTTTCGACTTCTCATTTTTACTCTTTGAATATTCTTTTAATTAACTTCGAAATTTTAAATATCTTTATTCTTTCTAAAATACATTTATGAACATTTTTCATCTTTACACTTATATTTATTTTCGACTTCTCATTTTTACTCTTTGGATATTCTTTTGATTAATTTCTAAATTTTTAAATATCTTTATTCTTACTAAAATACATTTATGAACATTTTTCGTCTTTACACTTTTCTTTTTTTCGACTTCTCATTTTTACTCTTTGAATATTCTTTTGATTAATTTCTAAATTTTTAAATATCTTTATTTTCTCTAAAATACATTTATGAACATTTTTCGTCTTTACACTTTTCTTTATTTTCGACTTCTCATTTTTACTCTTTGAATATTCTTTTGATTAATTTCGAAATTTTTAAATATCTTTATTCTTACTAAAATACATTTATGAACATTTTTCGTCTTTACACTTTTCTTTATTTTCGACTTCTCATTTTTACTCTTTGAATATTCTTTTGATTAATTTCTAAATTTTTAAATATCTTTATTCTTACTAAAATACATTTATGAACATTTTTCGTCTTTACACTTTTCTTTATTTTCGACTTCTCATTTTTACTCTTTGAATATTCTTTTAATTAATTTCTAAATTTTTAAATATCTTTATTCTTACTAAAATACATTTATGAACATTTTTCGTCTTTACACTTTTCTTTATTTTCGACTTCTCATTTTTACTCTTTGAATATTCTTTTGATTAATTTCTAAATTTTTAAATATCTTTATTCTTTCTAAAATACATTTATGAACATTTTTCATCTTTACACTTATATTTATTTTCGACTTCTCATTTTTACTCTTTGAATATTCTTTTGATTAATTTCTAAATTTTTAAATATCTTTATTCTTACTAAAATACATTTATGAACATTTTTCGTCTTTACACTTTTCTTTTTTTCGACTTCTCATTTTTACTCTTTGAATATTCTTTTGATTAATTTCTAAATTTTTAAATATCTTTATTCTTTCTGATAAACATTTATGAACATTTTTCGTCTTTACACTTTTCTTTATTTTCGACTTCTCATTTTTACTCTTTGAATATTCTTTTGATTAATTTCTAAATTTTTAAATATCTTTATTCTTACTAAAATACATTTATGAACATTTTTCGTCTCTACACTTTTCTTTATTTTCGACTTCTCATTTTTACTCTTTGAATATTCTTTTAATTAACTTCGAAATTTTTAAATATCTTTATTCTTACTAAAATACATTTATGAACATTTTTCGTCTTTACACTTTTCTTTATTTTCGATTTCTCATTTGACTCTTTGAATATTCTTTTGATTAATTTCTAAATTTTTAAATATCTTTATTCTTACTAAAATACATTTATGAACATTTTTCGTCTTTACACTTTTCTTTATTTTCGACTTCTCATTTTTACTCTTTGAATATTCTTTTGATTAATTTCTAAATTTTTAAATATCTTTATTCTTACTAAAAAACATTTATGAACATTTTTCGTCTTTACACTTTTCTTTATTTTCGACTTCTCATTTTTACTCTTTGAATATTCTTTTGATTAATTTCGAAATTTTTAAATATCTTTATTCTTACTAAAATACATTTATGAACATTTTTCGTCTTTACACTTTTCTTTATTTTCGACTTCTCATTTTTACTCTTTGAATATTCTTTTGATTAATTTCTAAATTTTTAAATATCTTTATTCTTACTAAAATACATTTATGAACATTTTTCGCCTTTACACTTTTCTTTATTTTCGACTTCTCATTTTTACTCTTTGAATATTCTTTTGATTAATTTCTAAATTTTTAAATATCTTTATTCTTACTAAAAAACATTTATGAACATTTTTCGTCTCTACACTTTTCTTTATTTTCGACTTCTCATTTTTACTCTTTGAATATTCTTTTGATTAATTTCGAAATTTTTGAATATCTTTATTCTCTCTAAAATACATTTATGAACATTTTTCGTCTTTACACTTTTCTTTATTTTCGACTTCTCATTTGACTCTATGAATATTCTTTTGATTAATTTCTAAATTTTTAAATATCTTTATTCTTTCTAAAATACATTTATGAACATTTTTCGTCTTTACACTTTTCTTTATTTTCGATTTCTCATTTGACTCTATGAATTTTCTTTTGATTAATTTCGAAATTTTTAAATATCTTTATTCTTACTAAAAAACATTTATGAACATTTTTCGTCTTTACACTTTTCTTTATTTTCGACTTCTCATTTTTACTCTTTGAATATTCTTTTAATTAATTTCGAAATTTTTAAATATCTTTATTCTTACTAAAATACATTTATGAACATTTTTCGTCTTTACACTTTTCTTTATTTTCGACTTCTCATTTTTACTCTTTGAATATTCTTTTGATTAATTTCTAAATTTTTAAATATCTTTATTCTTACTAAAATACATTTATGAACATTTTTCGTCTTTACACTTTTCTTTATTTTCGACTTCTCATTTTTACTCTTTGAATATTCTTTTGATTAATTTCGAAATTTTTAAATATCTTTATTCTCTCTAAAATAAATTTATGAACATTTTTCGTCTTTACACTTTTCTTTATTTTCAACTTCTCATTTTTACTCTTTGAATATTCTTTTGATTAATTTCTAAATTTTTAAATATCTTTATTTTTGCTAAAATACATTTATGAACATTTTTCGTCTTTACACTTTTCTTTATTTTCGACTTCTCATTTTTACTCTTTGAATATTCTTTTAATTAACTTCGAAATTTTTAAATATCTTTATTCTTTCTAAAATACATTTATGAACATTTTTCGTCTTTACACTTTTCTTTATTTTCAACTTCTCATTTTTACTCTTTGAATATTCTTTTGATTAATTTCGAAATTTTTAAATATCTTTATTCTCTCTAAAATACATTTATGAACATTTTTCGTCTTTACACTTTTCTTTATTTTCGACTTCTCATTTTTACTCTTTGAATATTCTTTTAATTAACTTCGAAATTTTTAAATATCTTTATTCTTTCTAAAATACATTTATGAACATTTTTCGTCTTTACACTTTTCTTTATTTTCGATTTCTCATTTTTACTCTTTGAATATTCTTTTGATTAATTTCGAAATTTTTAAATATCTTTATTTTTACTAAAAAACATTTATGAACATTTTTCGTCTTTACACTTTTCTTTATTTTCGACTTCTCATTTGACTCTATGAATATTCTTTTGATTAATTTCTAAATTTTTAAATATCTTTATTCTTTCTGAAATACATTTATGAACATTTTTCGTCTTTACACTTTTCTTTATTTTCGACTTCTCATTTTTACTCTTTGAATATTCTTTTGATTAATTTCTAAATTTTTAAATATCTTTATTCTTACTAAAATACATTTATGAACATTTTTCGCCTTTACACTTTTCTTTATTTTCGACTTCTCATTTTTACTCTTTTAATATTCTTTTGATTAATTTCTAAATTTTTAAATATCTTTATTTTTACTAAAATACATTTATGAACATTTTTCGTCTTTACACTTTTCTTTATTTTCGACTTCTCATTTTTACTCTTTGAATATTCTTTTGATTAATTTCGAAATTTTAAATATCTTTATTCTTACTAAAATACATTTATGAACATTTTTCGTCTTTACACTTTTCTTTATTTTCGACTTCTCATTTTTACTCTTTGGATATTCTTTTGATTAATTTCTAAATTTTTAAATATCTTTATTCTTAATAAAATACATTTATGAACATTTTTCGTCTTTACACTTTTCTTTATTTTCGACTTCTCATTTTTACTCTTTGAATATTCTTTTGATTAATTTCGAAATTTTTAAATATCTTTATTCTTAATAAAATACATTTATGAACATTTTTCGTCTTTACACTTTTCTTTATTTTCGACTTCTCATTTTTACTCTTTGAATATTCATTTGATTAATTTCTAAATTTTTAAATATCTTTATTCTTAATAAAATACATTTATGAACATTTTTCATCTTTACACTTTTCTTTATTTTCGACTTCTCATTTTACTCTTTGGATATTCTTTTGATTAATTTCTTAATTTTTAAATATCTTTATTCTTAATAAAATACATTTATGAACATTTTTCGTCTTTACACTTTTCTTTATTTTCGACTTCTCATTTTTACTCTTTGAATATTCTTTTGATTAATTTCGAAATTTTTAAATATCTTTATTCTTACTAAAATACATTTATGAACATTTTTCGTCTTTACACTTTTCTTTATTTTCGACTTCTCATTTTTACTCTTTGAATATTCTTTTGATTAATTTCTAAATTTTTAAATATCTTTATTCTTTCTAAAATACATTTATGAACATTTTTCGTCTTTACACTTTTCTTTATTTTCGACTTCTCATTTTTACTCTTTGAATATTCTTTTGATTAATTTCTAAATTTTTAAATATTTTTATTCTTACTAAAATACATTTATGAACATTTTTCGTCTTTACACTTTTCTTTATTTTCGACTTCTCATTTTTACTCTTTGAATATTCTTTTAATTAACTTCTAAATTTTTAAATATCTTTATTCTTACTAAAATACATTTATGAACATTTTTCGTCTTTACACTTTTCTTTATTTTCGACTTCTCATTTTTACTCTTTGAATATTCTTTTGATTAATTTCGAAATTTTTAAATATCTTTATTCTTAATAAAATAAATTTATGAACATTGCTCGTCTTTACACTTTTCTTTATTTTCGACTTCTCATTTTTACTCTTTGAATATTCTTTTGATTAATTTCGAAATTTTTAAATATCTTTATTCTTACTAAAATACATTTATGAACATTTTTCGTCTTTACACTTTTCTTTATTTTCGACTTCTCATTTTTACTCTTTGAATATTCTTTTAATTAACTTCGAAATTTTTAAATATCTTTATTCTTTCTGATAAACATTTATGAACATTTTTCGTCTTTACACTTTTCTTTATTTTCGACTTCTCATTTTTACTCTTTTAATATTCTTTTGATTAATTTCTAAATTTTTAAATATCTTTATTTTTACTAAAATACATTTATGAACATTTTTCGTCTTTACACTTTTCTTTATTTTCGACTTCTCATTTTTACTCTTTGAATATTCTTTTGATTAATTTCTAAATTTTTAAATATCTTTATTCTTACTAAAAAACATTTATGAACATTTTTCGTCTTTACACTTTTCTTTATTTTCGACTTCTCATTTTTACTCTTTGAATATTCTTTTGATAAACTTCGAAATTTTTAAATATCTTTATTCTTACTAAAATACATTTATGAACATTTTTCGTCTTTACACTTTTCTTTATTTTCGACTTCTCATTTTTACTCTTTTAATATTCTTTTGATTAATTTCTAAATTTTTAAATATCTTTATTCTTTCTAAAATACATTTATGAACATTTTTCGTCTTTACACTTTTCTTTATTTTCGACTTCTCATTTTTACTCTTTGGATATTCTTTTGATTAATTTCTAAATTTTTAAATATCTTTATTCTTTCTAAAAGACATTTATGAACATTTTTCGTCTTTACACTTTTCTTTATTTTCGACTTCTCATTTTTACTCTTTGAATATTCTTTTGATTAATTTCGAAATTTTTAAATATCTTTATTCTTACTAAAATACATTTATGAACATTTTTCGTCTTTACACTTTTCTTTATTTTCGACTTCTCATTTTTACTCTTTGAATATTCTTTTGATTAATTTCGAAATTTTTAAATATCTTTATTCTTTCTGAAAAACATTTATGAACATTTTTCGTCTTTACACTTTTCTTTATTTTCGACTTCTCATTTTTACTCTTTGAATATTCTTTTAATTAATTTCGAAATTTTTAAATATCTTTATTCTTACTAAAATACATTTATGAACATTTTTCGTCTTTACACTTTTCTTTATTTTCGACTTCTCATTTTTACTCTTTGAATATTCTTTTGATTAATTTCGAAATTTTTAAATATCTTTATTCTTTCTGAAAAACATTTATGAACATTTTTCGTCTTTACACTTTTCTTTATTTTCGACTTCTCATTTTACTCTTTGAATATTCTTTTGATTAATTTCTAAATTTTTAAATATCTTTATTCTTTCTGATAAACATTTATGAACATTTTTCGTCTTTACACTTTTCTTTATTTTCGACTTCTCATTTTTACTCTTTGAATATTCTTTTGATTAATTTCGAAATTTTTAAATATCTTTATTCTTTCTGAAAAACATTTATGAACATTTTTCGTCTTTACACTTTTCTTTATTTTCGACTTCTCATTTTACTCTTTGAATATTCTTTTGATTAATTTCTAAATTTTTAAATATCTTTATTCTTACTAAAATACATTTATGAACATTTTTCGTCTTTACACTTTTCTTTATTTTCGACTTCTCATTTTTACTCTTTGAATATTCTTTTGATTAATTTCGAAATTTTTAAATATCTTTATTCTTACTAAAATACATTTATGAACATTTTTCGTCTTTACACTTTTCTTTATTTTCGACTTCTCATTTTTACTCTTTGAATATTCTTTTGATTAATTTCGAAATTTTTAAATATCTTTATTCTTTCTGATAAACATTTATGAACATTTTTCGTCTTTACACTTTTCTTTATTTTCGACTTCTCATTTTTACTCTTTGAATATTCTTTTAATTAACTTCGAAATTTTTAAATATCTTTATTCTTTCTAAAATACATTTATGAACATTTTTCGTCTTTACACTTTTCTTTATTTTCGACTTCTCATTTTTACTCTTTGAATATTCTTTTAATTAATTTCGAAATTTTTAAATATCTTTATTCTTACTAAAATACATTTATGAACATTTTTCGTCTTTACACTTTTCTTTATTTTCGACTTCTCATTTTTACTCTTTGAATATTCTTTTGATTAACTTCGAAATTTTTAAATATCTTTATTCTTACTAAAATACATTTATGAACATTTTTCGTCTTTACACTTTTCTTTATTTTCGACTTCTCATTTTTACTCTTTTAATATTCTTTTGATTAATTTCTAAATTTTTAAATATCTTTATTCTTACTAAAATACATTTATGAACATTTTTCGTCTTTACACTTTTCTTTATTTTCGACTTCTCATTTTTACTCTTTTAATATTCTTTTGATTAATTTCTAAATTTTTAAATATCTTTATTCTTTCTAAAATACATTTATGAACATTTTTCGTCTTTACACTTTTCTTTATTTTCGACTTCTCATTTTTACTCTTTGAATATTCTTTTGATTAATTTCGAAATTTTTAAATATCTTTATTCTTTCTGAAAAACATTTATGAACATTTTTCGTCTTTACACTTTTCTTTATTTTCGACTTCTCATTTTTCTCTTTGAATATTCTTTTGATTAATTTCTAAATTTTTAAATATCTTTATTCTTACTAAAATACATTTATGAACATTTTTCGTCTTTACACTTTTCTTTATTTTCGACTTCTCATTTTTACTCTTTGAATATTCTTTTAATTAACTTCGAAATTTTTAAATATCTTTATTCTTACTAAAATACATTTATGAACATTTTTCGTCTTTACACTTTTCTTTATTTTCAACTTCTCATTTTTACTCTTTGAATATTCTTTTGATTAATTTCTAAATTTTTAAATATCTTTATTCTTTCTAAAATACATTTATGAACATTTTTCGTCTTTACACTTTTCTTTATTTGAAACTTCTTATTTTACTCTTTGAATATTCTTTTGATTAATTTCTAAATTTTTAAATATCTTTATTCTTACTAAAATACATTTATGAACATTTTTCGTCTTTACACTTTTCTTTATTTTCGACTTCTCATTTTTACTCTTTGAATATTCTTTTGATTAATTTCGAAATTTTTAAATATCTTTATTCTTACTAAAATACATTTATGAACATTTTTCGTCTTTACACTTTTCTTTATTTTCGACTTCTCATTTTTACTCTTTGAATATTCTTTTAATTAATTTCGAAATTTTTAAATATCTTTATTCTTACTAAAATACATTTATGAACATTTTTCGTCTTTACACTTTTCTTTATTTTCGACTTTTCATTTTTACTCTTTGAATATTCTTTTAATTAATTTCTAAATTTTTAAATATCTTTATTCTTACTAAAATACATTTATGAACATTTTTCATCTTTACACTTTTCTTTATTTTCGACTTCTCATTTTTACTCTTTGAATATTCTTTTGATTAATTTCGAAATTTTTAAATATCTTTATTCTTACTAAAGTACATTTATGAACATTTTTCGTCTTTACACTTTTCTTTATTTTCGACTTCTCATTTTTACTCTTTGAATATTCTTTTGATTAATTTCGAAATTTTTAAATATCTTTATTCTTTCTAAAAGACATTTATGAACATTTTTCGTCTTTACACTTTTCTTTATTTTCGACTTCTCATTTTTACTCTTTGAATATTCTTTTGATTAATTTCTAAATTTTTAAATATCTTTATTCTTACTAAAATACATTTATGAACATTTTTCGTCTTTACACTTTTCTTTATTTTCGACTTCTCATTTTTACTCTTTGAATATTCTTTTAATTAACTTCTAAATTTTTAAATATCTTTATTCTTTCTAAAATACATTTATGAACATTTTTCGTCTTTACACTTTTCTTTATTTGAAACTTCTTATTTTACTCTTTGAATATTCATTTGATTAATTTCGAAATTTTTAAATATCTTTATTCTTTCTAAAAGACATTTATGAACATTTTTCGTCTTTACACTTTTCTTTATTTTCGACTTCTCATTTTTACTCTTTGAATATTCTTTTGATTAATTTCGAAATTTTTAAATATCTTTATTCTTACTAAAGTACATTTATGAACATTTTTCGTCTTTACACTTTTCTTTATTTTCGACTTCTCATTTTTACTCTTTGAATATTCTTTTGATTAATTTCTAAATTTTTAAATATCTTTATTCTTACTAAAATACATTTATGAACATTTTTCATCTTTACACTTTTCTTTATTTTCGACTTCTTATTTTTACTCTTTGAATATTCTTTTGATTAATTTCTAAATTTTTAAATATTTTTATTCTTACTAAAATACATTTATGAACATTTTTCATCTTTACACTTTTATTTATTTTCGACTTCTCATTTTACTCTTTGGATATTCTTTTGATTAATTTCGAAATTTTTAAATATCTTTATTCTTAATAAAATACATTTATGAACATTTTTCGTCTTTACACTTTTCTTTATTTTCGACTTCTCATTTTTACTCTTTGAATATTCTTTTGATTAACTTCGAAATTTTTAAATATCTTTATTCTCTCTAAAATACTTTTATGAACATATTTCGTCTTTACACTTTTCTTTATTTTCGACTTCTCATTTTTACTCTTTGAATATTCTTTTGATTAACTTCTAAATTTTTAAATATCTTTATTCTTTCTAAAATACATTTATGAACATTTTTCGTCTTTACACTTTTCTTTATTTTCGACTTCTCATTTTTACTCTTTGAATATTCTTTTGATTAATTTCTAAATTTTTAAATATCTTTATTCTTACTAAAATACATTTATGAACATTTTTCGTCTTTACACTTTTCTTTATTTTCGACTTCTCATTTTTACTCTTTGAATATTCTTTTGATTAATTTCGAAATTTTTAAATATCTTTATTCTTACTAAAGTACATTTATGAACATTTTTCGTCTTTACACTTTTCTTTATTTTCGACTTCTCATTTTTACTCTTTGAATATTCTTTTGATTAATTTCTAAATTTTTAAATATCTTTATTCTTACTAAAATACATTTATGAACATTTTTCATCTTTACACTTTTCTTTATTTTCGACTTCTTATTTTTACTCTTTGAATATTCTTTTGATTAATTTCTAAATTTTTAAATATTTTTATTCTTACTAAAATACATTTATGAACATTTTTCATCTTTACACTTTTATTTATTTTCGACTTCTCATTTTACTCTTTGGATATTCTTTTGATTAATTTCGAAATTTTTAAATATCTTTATTCTTAATAAAATACATTTATGAACATTTTTCGTCTTTACACTTTTCTTTATTTTCGACTTCTCATTTTTACTCTTTGAATATTCTTTTGATTAACTTCGAAATTTTTAAATATCTTTATTCTCTCTAAAATACTTTTATGAACATATTTCGTCTTTACACTTTTCTTTATTTTCGACTTCTCATTTTTACTCTTTGAATATTCTTTTGATTAACTTCTAAATTTTTAAATATCTTTATTCTTTCTAAAATACATTTATGAACATTTTTCGTCTTTACACTTTTCTTTATTTTCGACTTCTCATTTTTACTCTTTGAATATTCTTTTGATTAATTTCTAAATTTTTAAATATCTTTATTCTTACTAAAATACATTTATGAACATTTTTCGTCTTTACACTTTTCTTTATTTTCGACTTCTCATTTTTACTCTTTGAATATTCTTTTGATTAATTTCTAAATTTTTAAATATCTTTATTCTTACTAAAATACATTTATGAACATTTTTCGTCTTTACACTTTTCTTTTTTTTCGACTTCTCATTTTTACTCTTTGAATATTCTTTTGATTAATTTCGAAATTTTTAAATATCTTTATTCTTACTAAAAAACATTTAAGAACATATTTCGTCTTTACACTTTTCTTTATTTTCGACTTCTCATTTTTACTCTTTGAATATTCTTTTGATTAATTTCTAAATTTTTGAATATCTTTATTCTTACCAAAATACATTTATGAACATTTTTCGTCTTTACACTTTTCTTTATTTTCGACTTCTCATTTTTACTCTTTGAATATTCTTTTGATTAACTTCTAAATTTTTAAATATCTTTATTCTTACCAAAATACTTTTATGAACATATTTCGTCTTTACACTTTTCTTTATTTTCGACTTCTCATTTTTACTCTTTGAATATTCTTTTGATTAATTTCTAAATTTTTAAATATCTTTATTCTTACTAAAGTACATTTATGAACATTTTTCGTCTTTACACTTTTCTTTTTTTTCGTCTTCTCATTTTTACTCTTTGAATATTCTTTTGATTAATTTCGAAATTTTTAAATATCTTTATTCTTACTAAAAAACATTTATGAACATTTTTCGTCTTTACACTTTTCTTTATTTTCGACTTCTCATTTTTACTCTTTGAATATTCTTTTAATTAATTTCTAAATTTTTAAATATCTTTATTCTTACCAAAATACATTTATGAACATTTTTCGTCTTACACTTTTCTTTATTTTCGACTTCTCATTTTTACTCTTTGAATATTCTTTTTATTAATTTCGAAATTTTTAAATATCTTTATTCTTACCAAAATACATTTATGAACATATTTCGTCTTTACACTTTTCTTTATTTTCGACTTCTCATTTTTACTCTTTGAATATTCTTTTGATTAATTTCTAAATTTTTAAATATCTTTATTCTTACTAAAATACATTTATGAACATTTTTCGTCTTACACTTTTCTTTATTTTCGACTTCTCATTTTTACTCTTTGAATATTCTTTTGATTAATTTCTAAATTTTTAAATATCTTTATTCTGACCAAAATACATTTATGAACATTTTTCGTCTTTACACTTTTCTTTATTTTCGACTTCTCATTTTTACTCTTTGAATATTCTTTAGATTAACTTCTAAATTTTTAAATATCTTTATTCTTTCTAAAATACATTTATGAACATTTTTCGTCTTTACACTTTTCTTTATTTTCGACTTCTCATTTTTACTCTTTGAATATTCTTTTGATTAACTTCTAAATTTTTAAATATCTTTATTCTTACTAAAAAACATTTATGAACATTTTTCGTCTTTACACTTTTCTTTATTTTCGACTTCTCATTTTTACTCTTTGAATATTCTTTTGATTAACTTCGAAATTTTTAAATATCTTTATTCTCTCTAAAATACTTTTATGAACATATTTCGTCTTTACACTTTTCTTTATTTTCGACTTCTCATTTTTACTCTTTGAATATTCTTTTAATTAATTTCTAAATTTTTAAATATCTTTATTCTTACTAAAATACATTTATGAACATTTTTCGTCTTTACACTTTTATTTATTTTCGACTTCTCATTTTTACTCTTTGAATATTCTTTTGATTAATTTCGAAATTTTTAAATATCTTTATTCTTACCAAAATACATTTATGAACATTTTTCGTCTTACACTTTTCTTTATTTTCGACTTCTCATTTTTACTCTTTGAATATTCTTTTGATTAATTTCGAAATTTTTAAATATCTTTATTCTTACCAAAATACATTTATGAACATATTTCGTCTTTACACTTTTCTTTATTTTCGACTTCTCATTTTTACTCTTTGAATATTCTTTTAATTAATTTCTAAATTTTTAAATATCTTTATTCTTACTAAAATACATTTATGAACATTTTTCGTCTTTACACTTTTATTTATTTTCGACTTCTCATTTTTACTCTTTGAATATTCCTTTGATTAATTTCTAAATTTTTAAATATCTTTATTCTTACTAAAATACTTTTATGAACATATTTCGTCTTTACACTTTTCTTTATTTTCGACTTCTCATTTTTACTCTTTGAATATTCTTTTGATTAATTTCGAAATTTTTAAATATCTTTATTCTTTCTAAAATTCATTTATGAACATATTTCGTCTTTACACTTTTCTTTATTTTCGACTTCTCATTTTTACTCTTTGAATATTCTTTTGATTAATTTCGAAATTTTTAAATATCTTTATTCTTACTAAAATACATTTATGAACATTTTTCGTCTTTACACTTTTATTTATTTTCGACTTCTCATTTTTACTCTTTGAATATTCTTTTGATTAATTTCTAAATTTTTAAATATCTTTATTCTTAATAAAATACATTTATGAACATTTTTCGTCTTTACACTTTTCTTTATTTTCGACTTCTCATTTTTACTCTTTGAATATTCTTTTGATTAATTTCGAAATTTTTAAATATCTTTATTCTTTCTAAAATTCATTTATGAACATTTTTCGTCTTTACACTTTTCTTTGATTTCGACTTCTCATTTTTACTCTTTGAATATTCTTTTAATTAACTTCGAAATTTTTAAATATCTTTATTCTTTCTAAAATTCATTTATGAACATATTTCGTCTTTACACTTTTCTTTATTTTCGACTTCTCATTTTTACTCTTTGAATATTCTTTTAATTAATTTCTAAATTTTTAAATATCTTTATTCTTACTAAAGTACATTTATGAACATTTTTCGTCTTTACACTTTTCTTTATTTTCGACTTCTCATTTTTACTCTTTGAATATTCTTTTAATTAATTTCTAAATTTTTAAATATCTTTATTCTTACTAAAATACATTTATGAACATTTTTCGTCTTTACACTTTTATTTATTTTCGACTTCTCATTTTTACTCTTTGAATATTCTTTTGATTAATTTCGAAATTTTTAAATATCTTTATTCTTTCTAAAATACATTTATAAACATTTTTCGTCTTTACACTTTTCTTTATTTTCGACTTCTCATTTTTACTCTTTGAATATTCTTTTAATTAACTTCGAAATTTTTAAATATCTTTATTCTTACTAAAATACATTTATGAACATTTTTCGTCTTTACACTTTTCTTTATTTTCGACTTCTCATTTTTACTCTTTGAATATTCTTTTGATTAATTTCTAAATTATTGAATATCTTTATTTTTACTAAAATACATTTATGAACATTTTTCGTCTTTACACTTTTCTTTATTTTCGACTTCTCATTTTTACTCTTTGAATATTCTTTTGATTAATTTCGAAATTTTTAAATATCTTTATTCTTACTAAAATACATTTATGAACATTTTTCGTCTTTACACTTTTCTTTATTTTCGACTTCTGATTTTTACTCTTTGAATATTCTTTTGATTAATTTCTAAATTTTTAAATATCTTTATTCTTACTAAAAAACATTTATGAACATTTTTCGTCTTTACACTTTTATTTATTTTCGTCTTCTCATTTTTACTCTTTGAATATTCTTTTGATTAATTTCGAAATTTTTAAATATCTTTATTCTTACTAAAAAACATTTATGAACATTTTTCGTCTTTACACTTTTCTTTATTTTCAACTTCTCATTTTTACTCTTTGAATATTCTTTTGATTAATTTCTAAATTTTTAAATATCTTTATTCTTTCTAAAATACATTTATGAACATATTTCGTCTTTACACTTTTCTTTATTTTCGACTTCTCATTTTTACTCTTTGAATATTCTTTTGATTAATTTCTAAATTATTGAATATCTTTATTTTTACTAAAATACATTTATGAACATTTTTCGTCTTTACACTTTTCTTTATTTTCGACTTCTCATTTTTACTCTTTGAATATTCTTTTGATTAATTTCTAAATTTTTAAATATCTTTATTCTTACTAAAATACATTTATAAACATTTTTCGTCTTTACACTTTTCTTTATTTTCGACTTCTCATTTTTACTCTTTGAATATTCTTTTGATTAATTTCTAAATTATTGAATATCTTTATTTTTACTAAAATACATTTATGAACATTTTTCGTCTTTACACTTTTCTTTATTTTCGACTTCTCATTTTTACTCTTTGAATATTCTTTTGATTAATTTCGAAATTTTTAAATATCTTTATTCTTACTAAAATACATTTATGAACATTTTTCGTCTTTACACTTTTATTTATTTTCGACTTCTCATTTTTACTCTTTGAATATTCTTTTGATTAATTTCTAAATTTTTAAATATCTTTATTCTTACTAAAATACATTTATGAACATTTTTCGTCTTTACACTTTTCTTTATTTTCGACTTCTCATTTTTACTCTTTGAATATTCTTTTGATTAATTTCTAAATTTTTAAATATCTTTATTCTTAATAAAATACATTTATGAACATTTTTCGTTTTTACACTTTTCTTTATTTTCGACTTCTCATTTTTACTCTTTGAATATTCTTTTGATTAATTTCGAAATTTTTAAATATCTTTATTCTTTCCAAAATACATTTAAGAACATTTTTCGTCTTTACACTTTTATTTATTTTCGACTTCTCATTTTACTCTTTGGATATTCTTTTGATTAATTTCGAAATTTTTAAATATCTTTATTCTTACTAAAATACATTTATGAACATTTTTCGTCTTTACACTTTTATTTATTTTCGACTTCTCATTTTTACTCTTTGAATATTCTTTTGATTAATTTCTAAATTTTTAAATATCTTTATTCTTACTAAAATACATTTATGAACATTTTTCGTCTTTACACTTTTCTTTATTTTCGACTTCTCATTTTTACTCTTTGAATATTCTTTTGATTAATTTCGAAATTTTTAAATATCTTTATTCTTTCCAAAATACATTTAAGAACATTTTTCGTCTTTACACTTTTCTTTATTTTCGACTTCTCATTTTTACTCTTTGAATATTCTTTTGATTAATTTCTAAATTTTTAAATATCTTTATTCTTACTAAAATACATTTATGAACATTTTTCGTCTTTACACTTTTCTTTATTTTCGACTTCTCATTTTTACTCTTTGAATATTCTTTTGATTAATTTCTAAATTTTTAAATATCTTTATTCTTTCCAAAATACATTTATGAACATTTTTCGTCTTTACACTTTTATTTATTTTCGACTTCTCATTTTTACTCTTTGAATATTCCTTTGATTAATTTCGAAATTTTTAAATATCTTTATTCTTACTAAAATACATTTATGATTAATTTCGTCTTTACACTTTTCTTTATTTTCGACTTCTCATTTTTACTCTTTGAATATTCTTTTGATTAATTTCGAAATTTTTAAATATCTTTATTCTTAATAAAATACATTTATAAACATTTTTCGTCTTTACACTTTTCTTTTTTTTCGACTTCTCATTTTTACTCTTTGAATATTCTTTTGATTAATTTCGAAATTTTTAAATATCTTTATTCTTAATAAAATACATTTATAAACATTTTTCGTCTTTACACTTTTATTTATTTTCGACTTCTCATTTTTACTCTTTGAATATTCTTTTGATTAATTTCTAAATTTTTAAATATCTTTATTCTTACTAAAGTACATTTATGAACATTTTTCGTCTTTACACTTTTCTTTATTTTCGACTTCTCATTTTTACTCTTTGAATATTCCTTTGATTAATTTCTAAATTTTTAAATATCTTTATTCTTAATAAAATACATTTATGAACATTTTTCGTTTTTACACTTTTCTTTATTTTCGACTTCTCATTTTTACTCTTTGAATATTCTTTTGATTAATTTCGAAATTTTTAAATATCTTTATTCTTTCTAAAATACATTTATGAACATTTTTCGTCTTTACACTTTTCTTTATTTTCGACTTCTCATTTTTACTCTTTGGATATTCTTTTGATTAATTTCTAAATTTTTAAATATCTTTATTCTTTCTAAAAGACATTTATGAACATTTTTCGTCTTTACACTTTTCTTTATTTTCGACTTCTCATTTTTACTCTTTGAATATTCTTTTGATTAATTTCTAAATTTTTAAATATCTTTATTCTTAATAAAATACATTTATGAACATTTTTCGTCTTTACACTTTTCTTTATTTTCGACTTCTCATTTTTACTCTTTGGATATTCTTTTGATTAACTTCTAAATTTTTAAATATCTTTATTCTTACTAAAATACATTTATGAACATTTTTCGTCTTTACACTTTTCTTTATTTTCGACTTCTCATTTTTACTCTTTGAATATTCTTTTGATTAATTTCTAAATTTTTAAATATCTTTATTCTTACTAAAATACATTTATGAACATTTTTCGTCTTTACACTTTTCTTTATTTTCGACTTCTCATTTTTACTCTTTGAATATTCTTTTGATTAATTTCGAAATTTTAAATATCTTTATTCTTTCTGATAAACATTTATGAACATTTTTCGTCTTTACACTTTTCTTTATTTTCGACTTCTCATTTTTACTCTTTGAATATTCCTTTGATTAATTTCTAAATTTTTAAATATCTTTATTCTTACTAAAATACATTTATGAACATTTTTCGTCTTTACACTTTTCTTTATTTTCGACTTCTCATTTTTACTCTTTGAATATTCTTTTGATTAATTTCTAAATTTTTAAATATCTTTATTCTTTCCAAAATACATTTATGAACATTTTTCGTCTTTACACTTTTATTTATTTTCGACTTCTCATTTTTACTCTTTGAATATTCCTTTGATTAATTTCTAAATTTTTAAATATCTTTATTCTTAATAAAATACATTTATGAACATTTTTCGTCTTTACACTTTTATTTATTTTCGACTTCTCATTTTTACTCTTTGAATATTCTTTTGATTAATTTCTAAATTTTTAAATATCTTTATTCTTAATAAAATACATTTATAAACATTTTTCGTCTTTACACTTTTCTTTTTTTTCGACTTCTCATTTTTACTCTTTGAATATTCCTTTGATTAATTTCTAAATTTTTAAATATCTTTATTCTTAATAAAATACATTTATGAACATTTTTCGTCTTTACACTTTTCTTTATTTTCGACTTCTCATTTTTACTCTTTGAATATTCTTTTGATTAATTTCGAAATTTTTAAATATCTTTATTCTTACTAAAATACATTTATGAACATTTTTCGTCTTTACACTTTTCTTTATTTTCGACTTCTCATTTTTACTCTTTGAATATTCTTTTGATTAATTTCGAAATTTTTAAATATCTTTATTCTTACTAAAATACATTTATGAACATTTTTCGTCTTTACACTTTTCTTTATTTTCGACTTCTCATTTTTACTCTTTGAATATTCTTTTGATTAATTTCTAAATTTTTAAATATCTTTATTCTTTCTGATAAACATTTATGAACATTTTTCGTCTTTACACTTTTCTTTATTTTCGACTTCTCATTTTTACTCTTTGAATATTCCTTTGATTAATTTCTAAATTTTTAAATATCTTTATTCTTACTAAAATACATTTATGAACATTTTTCGTCTTTACACTTTTCTTTATTTTCGACTTCTCATTTTTACTCTTTGAATATTCTTTTGATTAATTTCTAAATTTTTAAATATCTTTATTCTTTCCAAAATACATTTATGAACATTTTTCGTCTTTACACTTTTATTTATTTTCGACTTCTCATTTTTACTCTTTGAATATTCCTTTGATTAATTTCTAAATTTTTAAATATCTTTATTCTTAATAAAATACATTTATGAACATTTTTCGTCTTTACACTTTTATTTATTTTCGACTTCTCATTTTTACTCTTTGAATATTCTTTTTATTAATTTCTAAATTTTTAAATATCTTTATTCTTAATAAAATACATTTATGAACATTTTTCGTCTTTACACTTTTCTTTATTTTCGACTTCTCATTTTTACTCTTTGAATATTCTTTTGATTAATTTCTAAATTTTTAAATATCTTTATTCTTACTAAAATACATTTATGAACATTTTTCGTCTTTACACTTTTATTTATTTTCGACTTCTCATTTTTACTCTTTGAATATTCTTTTTATTAATTTCTAAATTTTTAAATATCTTTATTCTTTCTGAAAAACATTTATGAACATTTTTCGTCTTTACACTTTTCTTTATTTTCGACTTCTCATTTTACTCTTTGAATATTCTTTTGATTAATTTCTAAATTTTTAAATATCTTTATTCTTAATAAAATACATTTATGAACATTTTTCGTCTTTACACTTTTATTTATTTTCGACTTCTCATTTTTACTCTTTGAATATTCTTTTAATTAATTTCGAAATTTTTAAATATCTTTATTCTTTCCAAAATACATTTATGAACATTTTTCGTCTTTACACTTTTCTTTATTTTCGACTTCTCATTTTTACTCTTTGAATATTCTTTTGATTAATTTCTAAATTTTTAAATATCTTTATTCTTACTAAAATACATTTATGAACATTTTTCGTCTTTACACTTTTCTTTATTTTCGACTTCTCATTTTTACTCTTTGAATATTCTTTTGATTAATTTCGAAATTTTTAAATATCTTTATTCTTTCCAAAATACATTTAAGAACATTTTTCGTCTTTACACTTTTCTTTATTTTCGACTTCTCATTTTTACTCTTTGAATATTCTTTTGATTAATTTCGAAATTTTTAAATATCTTTATTCTTAATAAAATACATTTATGAACATTTTTCGTCTTTACACTTTTCTTTATTTTCGACTTCTCATTTTTACTCTTTGAATATTCTTTTGATTAATTTCTAAATTTTTAAATATCTTTATTCTTAATAAAATACATTTATGAACATTTTTCGTCTTTACACTTTTCTTTATTTTCGACTTCTCATTTTTACTCTTTGAATATTCTTTTGATTAATTTCGAAATTTTTAAATATCTTTATTCTTTCCAAAATACATTTAAGAACATTTTTCGTCTTTACACTTTTATTTATTTTCGACTTCTCATTTTTACTCTTTGAATATTCTTTTGATTAATTTCGAAATTTTTAAATATCTTTATTCTTACTAAAATACATTTATGAACATTTTTCGTCTTTACACTTTTATTTATTTTCGACTTCTCATTTTTACTCTTTGAATATTCTTTTGATTAATTTCGAAATTTTTAAATATCTTTATTCTTAATAAAATACATTTATGAACATTTTTCGTCTTTACACTTTTATTTATTTTCGACTTCTCATTTTTACTCTTTGAATATTCTTTTGATTAATTTCTAAATTTTTAAATATCTTTATTCTTAATAAAATACATTTATGAACATTTTTCGTCTTTACACTTTTCTTTATTTTCGACTTCTCATTTTTACTCTTTGAATATTCCTTTGATTAATTTCTAAATTTTTAAATATCTTTATTCTTACTAAAATACATTTATGAACATTTTTCGTCTTTACACTTTTATTTATTTTCGACTTCTCATTTTTACTCTTTGAATATTCTTTTGATTAATTTCTAAATTTTTAAATATCTTTATTCTTTCCAAAATACATTTATGAACATTTTTCGTCTTTACACTTTTATTTATTTTCGACTTCTCATTTTTACTCTTTGAATATTCCTTTGATTAATTTCTAAATTTTTAAATATCTTTATTCTTACTAAAATACATTTATGAACATTTTTCGTCTTTACACTTTTCTTTATTTTCGACTTCTCATTTTTACTCTTTGAATATTCTTTTGATTAATTTCGAAATTTTTAAATATCTTTATTCTTTCTAAAATACATTTATGAACATTTTTCGTCTTTACACTTTTCTTTATTTTCGACTTCTCATTTTTACTCTTTGAATATTCTTTTGATTAATTTCTAAATTTTTAAATATCTTTATTCTTTCCAAAATACATTTAAGAACATTTTTCGTCTTTACACTTTTATTTATTTTCGACTTCTCATTTTACTCTTTGGATATTCTTTTGATTAATTTCGAAATTTTTAAATATCTTTATTCTTACTAAAATACATTTATGAACATTTTTCGTCTTTACACTTTTCTTTATTTTCGACTTCTCATTTTTACTCTTTGAATATTCTTTTGATTAATTTCGAAATTTTTAAATATCTTTATTCTTACTAAAATACATTTATGAACATTTTTCGTCTTTACACTTTTCTTTATTTTCGACTTCTCATTTTTACTCTTTGAATATTCTTTTGATTAATTTCGAAATTTTTAAATATCTTTATTCTTTCTAAAATACATTTATGAACATTTTTCGTCTTTACACTTTTCTTTATTTTCGACTTCTCATTTTTACTCTTTGAATATTCTTTTGATTAATTTCTAAATTTTTAAATATCTTTATTCTTACTAAAATACATTTATGAACATTTTTCGTCTTTACACTTTTCTTTATTTTCGACTTCTCATTTTTACTCTTTGAATATTCTTTTGATTAATTTCGAAATTTTAAATATCTTTATTCTTTCTGATAAACATTTATGAACATTTTTCGTCTTTACACTTTTCTTTATTTTCGACTTCTCATTTTTACTCTTTGAATATTCTTTTGATTAATTTCTAAATTTTTAAATATCTTTATTCTTTCTAAAATACATTTATGAACATTTTTCGTCTTTACACTTTTCTTTATTTTCGACTTCTCATTTTTACTCTTTGGATATTCTTTTGATTAACTTCTAAATTTTTAAATATCTTTATTCTTTCTAAAATACATTTATGAACATTTTTCGTCTTTACACTTTTCTTTATTTTCGACATCTCATTTTTACTCTTTGAATATTCTTTTGATTAATTTCTAAATTTTTAAATATCTTTATTCTTACTAAAATACATTTATGAACATTTTTCGTCTTTACACTTTTCTTTATTTTCGACTTCTCATTTTTACTCTTTGAATATTCTTTTGATTAATTTCTAAATTTTTAAATATCTTTATTCTTACTAAAATACATTTATGAACATTTTTCGTCTTTACACTTTTCTTTATTTTCGACTTCTCATTTTTACTCTTTGAATATTCTTTTGATTAATTTCTAAATTTTTAAATATCTTTATTCTTTCCAAAATACATTTATGAACATTTTTCGTCTTTACACTTTTATTTATTTTCGACTTCTCATTTTTACTCTTTGAATATTCTTTTGATTAATTTCTAAATTTTTAAATATCTTTATTCTTTCCAAAATACATTTATGAACATTTTTCGTCTTTACACTTTTATTTATTTTCGACTTCTCATTTTTACTCTTTGAATATTCTTTTGATTAATTTCTAAATTTTTAAATATCTTTATTCTTAATAAAATACATTTATAAACATTTTTCGTCTTTACACTTTTCTTTTTTTTCGACTTCTCATTTTTACTCTTTGAATATTCTTTTGATTAATTTCGAAATTTTTAAATATCTTTATTCTTTCTAAAATACATTTATAAACATTTTTCGTCTTTACACTTTTATTTATTTTCGACTTCTCATTTTTACTCTTTGAATATTCTTTTAATTAATTTCTAAATTTTTAAATATCTTTATTCTTTCTAAAATACATTTATGAACATTTTTCGTCTTTACACTTTTCTTTATTTTCGACTTCTCATTTTTACTCTTTGAATATTCTTTTGATTAATTTCGAAATTTTTAAATATCTTTATTCTTTCCAAAATACATTTAAGAACATTTTTCGTCTTTACACTTTTATTTATTTTCGACTTCTCATTTTACTCTTTGGATATTCTTTTGATTAATTTCGAAATTTTTAAATATCTTTATTCTTTCTAAAATACATTTATAAACATTTTTCGTCTTTACACTTTTATTTATTTTCGACTTCTCATTTTTACTCTTTGAATATTCTTTTAATTAATTTCTAAATTTTTAAATATCTTTATTCTTTCTAAAATACATTTATGAACATTTTTCGTCTTTACACTTTTCTTTATTTTCGACTTCTCATTTTTACTCTTTGAATATTCTTTTGATTAATTTCGAAATTTTTAAATATCTTTATTCTTTCCAAAATACATTTAAGAACATTTTTCGTCTTTACACTTTTATTTATTTTCGACTTCTCATTTTACTCTTTGGATATTCTTTTGATTAATTTCGAAATTTTTAAATATCTTTATTCTTACTAAAATACATTTATGAACATTTTTCGTCTTTACACTTTTATTTATTTTCGACTTCTCATTTTTACTCTTTGAATATTCTTTTGATTAATTTCTAAATTTTTAAATATCTTTATTCTTACTAAAATACATTTATGAACATTTTTCGTCTTTACACTTTTCTTTATTTTCGACTTCTCATTTTTACTCTTTGAATATTCTTTTGATTAATTTCGAAATTTTTAAATATCTTTATTCTTTCCAAAATACATTTAAGAACATTTTTCGTCTTTACACTTTTCTTTATTTTCGACTTCTCATTTTTACTCTTTGAATATTCTTTTGATTAATTTCTAAATTTTTAAATATCTTTATTCTTACTAAAATACATTTATGAACATTTTTCGTCTTTACACTTTTCTTTATTTTCGACTTCTCATTTTTACTCTTTGAATATTCTTTTTATTAATTTCTAAATTTTTAAATATCTTTATTCTTTCCAAAATACATTTATGAACATTTTTCGTCTTTACACTTTTATTTATTTTCGACTTCTCATTTTTACTCTTTGAATATTCCTTTGATTAATTTCGAAATTTTTAAATATCTTTATTCTTACTAAAATACATTTATGATTAATTTCGTCTTTACACTTTTCTTTATTTTCGACTTCTCATTTTTACTCTTTGAATATTCTTTTGATTAATTTCGAAATTTTTAAATATCTTTATTCTTAATAAAATACATTTATAAACATTTTTCGTCTTTACACTTTTCTTTTTTTTCGACTTCTCATTTTTACTCTTTGAATATTCTTTTGATTAATTTCGAAATTTTTAAATATCTTTATTCTTAATAAAATACATTTATAAACATTTTTCGTCTTTACACTTTTCTTTATTTTCGACTTCTCATTTTTACTCTTTGAATATTCTTTTAATTAATTTCTAAATTTTTAAATATCTTTATTCTTTCTAAAATACATTTATGAACATTTTTCGTCTTTACACTTTTCTTTATTTTCGACTTCTCATTTTTACTCTTTGAATATTCTTTTGATTAATTTCGAAATTTTTAAATATCTTTATTCTTTCCAAAATACATTTAAGAACATTTTTCGTCTTTACACTTTTATTTATTTTCGACTTCTCATTTTACTCTTTGGATATTCTTTTGATTAATTTCTTAATTTTTAAATATCTTTATTCTTAATAAAATACATTTATGAACATTTTTCGTCTTTACACTTTTCTTTATTTTCGACTTCTCATTTTTACTCTTTGAATATTCTTTTGATTAATTTCTAAATTTTTAAATATCTTTATTCTTACTAAAATACATTTATGAACATTTTTCGTCTTTACACTTTTCTTTATTTTCGACTTCTCATTTTTACTCTTTGAATATTCTTTTGATTAATTTCTAAATTTTTAAATATCTTTATTCTTTCCAAAATACATTTATAAACATTTTTCGTCTTTACACTTTTATTTATTTTCGACTTCTCATTTTTACTCTTTGAATATTCTTTTGATTAATTTCTAAATTATTGAATATCTTTATTTTTACTAAAATACATTTATGAACATTTTTCGTCTTTACACTTTTATTTATTTTCGACTTCTCATTTTTACTCTTTGAATATTCTTTTTATTAATTTCTAAATTTTTAAATATCTTTATTCTTACTAAAATACATTTATGAACATTTTTCGTCTTTACACTTTTCTTTATTTTCGACTTCTCATTTTTACTCTTTGAATATTCTTTTGATTAATTTCTAAATTTTTAAATATCTTTATTCTTACTAAAGTACATTTATGAACATTTTTCGTCTTTACACTTTTCTTTATTTTCGACTTCTCATTTTTACTCTTTGAATATTCCTTTGATTAATTTCTAAATTTTTAAATATCTTTATTCTTAATAAAATACATTTATGAACATTTTTCGTTTTTACACTTTTCTTTATTTTCGACTTCTCATTTTTACTCTTTGAATATTCTTTTGATTAATTTCGAAATTTTTAAATATCTTTATTCTTTCTAAAATACATTTATGAACATTTTTCGTCTTTACACTTTTCTTTATTTTCGACTTCTCATTTTTACTCTTTGGATATTCTTTTGATTAATTTCTAAATTTTTAAATATCTTTATTCTTTCTAAAAGACATTTATGAACATTTTTCGTCTTTACACTTTTCTTTATTTTCGACTTCTCATTTTTACTCTTTGAATATTCTTTTGATTAATTTCTAAATTTTTAAATATCTTTATTCTTTCTAAAATACATTTATGAACATTTTTCGTCTTTACACTTTTCTTTATTTTCGACTTCTCATTTTTACTCTTTGGATATTCTTTTGATTAACTTCTAAATTTTTAAATATCTTTATTCTTTCTAAAATACATTTATGAACATTTTTCGTCTTTACACTTTTCTTTATTTTCGACATCTCATTTTTACTCTTTGAATATTCTTTTGATTAATTTCTAAATTTTTAAATATCTTTATTCTTACTAAAATACATTTATGAACATTTTTCGTCTTTACACTTTTCTTTATTTTCGACTTCTCATTTTTACTCTTTGAATATTCTTTTGATTAATTTCGAA